>JAEIFU010003906.1:0-22470 GCA_018904235.1 Lordiphosa stackelbergi | reverse complement strand
ATTTTAGTCCGCTTAGCACGAAAATCTATAAAAAACAAAACTGTCAAATAGTTATCGAAATCAAATACGTTTTCGAAGAAATTGTACGCCATATTGATTCCGCCATTTTGTTTTCTGAATTTTGCCCTCGAATTCGTAATCAGCAACCCCGAAAACCCTCGAGTACAGACTTTCAGTCAAATCAAATACGTTTTTCGACTTTTGGACACTGTGCAGCCGCCCGTTCGTTAGCTAGGAACGCCCTCTACCGTATACATATACTGTGTACATATATGCTCTTACACTTTGGTGCATTTGAACAGGGACATGTAAAGATCTACGTTTTATCGTAGAACCCCTCTTCTGATTAACTATTCAATTGAATTGAATTCTTTCCTTGACCTGGGTATTATTCTCGACCATAAACGTATAATGTTTCCTATCAAGCTTTTAAAGGGTAATATTGACGCTGAGTACCTATTCGAGCGCGTCAACTTTAATGTCCGTTCAAGAAAAAAACGAAACAATATTCCCTTGAGGCGTCCTGTTGCTTCTTCTTTATATGCCTCTCATTGTCCATTTCGCATTCGATGTAGGGATTACAATAATATGTTTCATCTTACCTTAACCCCTTATTTTGAATCTTTTTCAATTTTACTATCCTAAATAAATAAATTAAGCCTATATCACCCCATAATGACCCATAAAAATGTCTGATACCGTGATAAAATTTTGTATAAAAAATCACAAGTATCACATCAGATCAACCCTTTGCTTTCTCAAACGCTATAAAGAAGTTGCTCTGGAAGACTTTGTCACTTCTTTTACCGGATTTAACGATACTATTGACCTAAAAAAATATTGTATTTGCCCAAATGTATGTAGATGTGTTTATGCGTACGGAGAACGACAAAAAATTAGTTTCGAACAAGTATTTCACATAAATAAAAACACTTTCTAACAACACACGTGCATCAAATCAAAGCCAAGGTGTTTCTAATTATATGAAATACTGTATCGAAACGAATTTTTCGTCGTTCTCCGTACGGGGTTTTAATCAAATAAAAACAGTTTTGAGTCAAAAAAAAAAAAAAACACTTTTTTTATTAACTATCGTATCGCCTCCAACAATCGATAACACTCACTATTAAAAGTCTCACATCACTAATTGCGTGTTGTGGTTATTTATTTTGCTTTTGGGAAAAAATAATCTACCAAAAACGGCGAACGGCGGCGGTGTAGCTGTACAATTTATTCGCAGCTTTAGAACATTCTATTCCCAAAGGCCAATCCCACTGTTTCAGATGAGTGACAAGGAAAAAACGGCCACGAAGCCAAGTACAGCAGACCCACTTTCCCATTCCTCATCTGACAGCTCTGACGAGGGCGAAGGTTTCTAACATTTAAAAACATCTAACTGAGATTCATGTCATAAAATACATTCATTTCAATTTTCATATAAACTTTTGCTTAATTTTCAGATCCAGCCACAATGGAAATGATTAGTCGATTCTTTACACAGACTTTGAATCTGGGTGGCACTTCGAAACAGGAACGAACCAAGGTGGAGAAGGTGAGTGCAATAGATAATCATTGATTTGCGCTGACTAATTAGCCAATGTCTGTTAGGTAATACCAGATTTGTCATTTGACGGTTTCGCTGACCATTGGCGCGAGCATGGCTTTAAAAAGATTGTGACCATGGTGGGTGCCGGCATATCCACATGTAAGTTGAGTACACAGAGGTCTTAAAAGGAATTATAGCTTCTAGGGCTGATGGCAAACTGCTAACTACAATCATTCGTGTAGTAGTGCACTGTGCATTACTCAATCGTCTTAGTGGAAAGTACAAATTGTTATCCTTGGTCAGACTAGGCAAATCACCTGTCTTTTTTTGGTGGATTGACTGCGATGTTCCATGATGTAAGGCTATCAGTGTGCCTTGGGCGCGGTGTACGTGGTGCACAGTAATAAGACTAGTTCGATTTAGTTAAACAAACGTCCGAAAAGAAAAAGCTCCAGTTATAGTTATAGTTTTTAACTGCGGTATCCCTCTTTTAATTTTAAATTAACTCAAATTTCCTTTACTTTCGCAGCCGCTGGTATACCTGACTTTCGCTCGCCTGGCTGTGGACTCTACCATAACCTTAAGAAGTACAAGCTACCACATCCCATGTCTATTTTCGATTTGGAATATTTTGAAACGAATCCAGCACCATTCTTTACTCTAGCCAAGGAACTATATCCGGGTTCATTTGTACCGACGCCAACACATTACTTTGTAAGATTGCTGCACGATAAGGGTCTACTGCAGCGCCATTATACGCAAAACATTGATACACTGGACAGGCTGGCTGGTCTGCCCAAAGAGAAGGTCATCGAAGCTCATGGTAGCTTCTATACCAATCATTGTATCCGGTGTAGAAAAGAGTATGACATGGTCTGGATGAAGGAGCAGATTTTTGCCGATAAGCTGCCCACTTGTGAAGGTTGTAAGGGAATTGTAAAGCCGGATATTGTATTTTTTGGCGAAAATTTGCCAGCCGACTTTTACACCAAGCCAGAGGTGGATTTCAAAGATTGCGATCTACTTATTATTATGGGCACTTCACTGGAGGTCCAACCATTTGCTTCGTTAACCGGTCGGCCGGGACCACGTTGTTTGCGTCTGCTCATCAATCGCGATGCGGTTGGACGTTCCAGTTTTCTACCCAATGAGAGTTCCTTGCTCTATGAGAGGCCAAATAACGTAAGAGATGTAGCTTATCTGGGTGATTGTGATGCCGGAGTCTTGGAATTGGCCAAAAAGCTGGGCTGGGACGAGGAACTTCAGCAATTGATGAGTTCGGAGCGGCAAAACTTAATCGAGCAGGAAGTACAAGAAAAGATTTCGTCAGAGAAGAAGAAGAACGAACAGAGACAGGAGAAACATTCACAAAAGAAGAACAAGAAGTGCAAATCGCTTCCCAATGATGCAGAAGAGGCTCCGTCAACGTCCCGTTAAAAACGCTGGACAGAGATTTTATTAGTGTAAATTAGTTAATGCTTATCTTGTGTGCAATTCCTATATTTAGTTGTAATATAAGAACGATCATTACTGCTGGCAATTCGCCGTTTCCGGCTTTTAATTATTTAAGCGCCATTTGTGTAGCCATTAGCGTTTCCCCCAGCCCTTTTTCGCAGCCGTGTGCCATAAACCGCAAAAACTGATTGAGTTGCTCTGCCGTTTCCGGTGCACAAAAAGCAAAACCGCTAACAAAGGTTAACTCGGGTCCTGTTTCTGTTTTCTGCTTCAGCTTGCCCGACCGCACACATCGTCATCATCAGCCAACGGCAACTATAGCCACGAATGTGGGCGTTCTATGTGGCCATTCTAACTGCATGGGGGAGTCTGAGTGGGGTGTATGTGATGCTACTGCTGCTGCTCGCTGCATCAACTTAATGACTCACAATCTGTCCCACAGACAACGCAACACACACACGCAAACACTGGTCGGGTCGCTCGTAATGAAGCTTCTGCGGTGAATTGGCCAATAGAATATACGTACGGACGCACTAATTAAAACCAAGCACTGATCCAGGCAGGTCCGCACTGGCCAATTGAGCGGCGATGGCAATGGATGTGATTATTTTCCCCATGAGGTTTAAAACGTGCCAAAGGGGAATGCCAATATGATATATCACATCTTCATTCAGCAGCCTTTTAAATGTTGCCTTATCGATGATTGTGAGATAAATTAAGAGGGGGAAAAAATACACAACTTCATAAAATAAATTTAATAGGCCCGAGTAGGTACTTAAGTTTTCTTTATCACTCATATGCAAGTTACTTTTCTTCAGTTCTGATACCAGAATGTAACAATTCTACATTATAGTAGTATATGAACAGAATCCAAAGATTTCTTCTGCTATACAGACCTAGTCAAAAGTATTTACACAAGGTACATTTTGTGCATGCTTCACAAACGGCGGCTTGTGGTTCGAAGGGGGGGGGTGAAATGAAAAAAGTTGTTGTTTTTGCAAAGTCTGATCAATGTAGAGCTAAATAAAAGAAAATTTAAGAAAATAACTGTTCATACGCCAAAAATATACGCCTGTGAACAGATGCTCATTAGTTGTCAAAAGTATTTACACACGTTTTCTTTGCGTCAAAAGTATTTACACACAACTAAATTTTATTTTTTCAAGTTTAATATTCAATGGTAACAAAAGATTTTCTTAATAATATTAAAAAACATAACTAATATTTAGTTATACCACCTTTGGCATCAATGACAGCTTGCAGCCTGTCGGGTATTGATCTTACCAAAGTTTGTGCAAATTCTATGGTCAATTTGGACCAAATGTCTTCAATTTCAGCAATGGCTCCTTCGCGTTTTCGATATTTATCAATGGTCCTCTTGTTTTTAACAAAAGCCCAAACGTTTTCAATGATATTCAGATCAGGGCTTTGTGGGGGCCATGGAAGAACCGCCTGATTTAGGTCTTTCAAAAATTTGGTTGGTACCCTACCCTTATGGCATGGAGCATTGTCCTGCTGTAGAATCCAGTCATACGTTGAAAAAAGTCTGTTTCCTGATGGGAAAGCATGATCATTTAGTATATGGAGGTATCCGTTTTGATTTAATGTCCCTACTATCGGTACCAAGTCTCCGAATCCATAATAGGAAAGGCATTCCCAGAACATCACTGTGCCACCACCAAACCTATTGATTGGCTGGGCTGCCAAATGCTTTTGATTTTTTTTTAAATGCATAAAATGCTTGCTATATGACCCCTGGAACTGAAATGCAGCCTCATCTGTCCATAAAACATTGAACCAGAAGTCAGGAGGCTTCTTGCTGTACTCCAACGCAAATGCAAGACGTTTTGACTGGTTGGTTGGTGTGATGTCAATCACTTTACGGACAACATAGGTATTAAAATCAGCGTCCTTTAGCCTGCGACGCAGTGTAGCTTCACTAATTTTTTTGCCAATTATGTTTTTTGACTCTGCGGCAATTTTAACGGGACTTGCAGTTGGATTATTTACTACAACTCCTAGTAAGTGCCTGCATTGTCTTTGGTCCAACACAGGTTTTCGGCCTGTTCTTTTTAGATTTTTTAAACTTCCAACTGTATCCTTCTTTTTTTACTAAATTATACACCGTTTTCCGCGAGATTTGATACAACTTAGCTAATTCGACTGCAGAGGTACCGGTTTTAAACCTAGCAACAATTTCAGCCCGGCGCTCAACGGTTAACTCCTTTGTTTTTGGCATTGTAGTAATAATTTGCAACAGTTAAATGATTAAATTAAATTATCGGTAAATTAATTAAGATAACTAGAACAAATAGAACCTGCACTTGTCACTGCAAACCAAATACTAATGACGAACTTGCATTGTGTAAATACTTTTGACGCAAAGAAAACGTGTGTAAATACTTTTGACAACTAATGAGCATCTGTTCACAGGCGTATATTTTTGGCGTATGAACAGTTATTTTCTTAAATTTTCTTTTATTTAGCTCTACATTGATCAGACTTTGCAAAAACAACAACTTTTTTCATTTCACCTCCCCCCCCTTCGAACCACAAGCCGCCGTTTGTGAAGCATGCACAAAAATGTACCTTGTGTAAATACTTTTGACTAGGTCTGTATATCTTATTTTACCTGTGTACTTTTTATGGTCGGAAATGATTCCTTCTGCCTGTTACATACATTTGCGCGACATTAGAATATCCTTTTTACTGTACGAGTAACGGGTATAAAAACCAAACATATTCAAACTAGTGGCATCCCTGTTTTGTTGACCGGCTGTTAAAGCGCAGACTAGAATATCTGAACACAGCTTCTGTCAGAAATTAGTTAGCTGTTCGCGTTCACTTACGCTCTCTACGCGCAAATAAGTGCGAGTGAGAAGTTAAAGCTCCTAAAAAGCTTTTGTTCAGGGTTCCCCAAGCAGAGAGCGCGAAAACCTGACTGTGTCTCTCTCTAACACACAATGAAGGTTGACTTCGGCAAGCATTCGGTAAGAATTGGCAAGTAAGTTCGTGCCCCCGGGGCTATCGTTGGGGAACTCTGCTCTAGATCAGAGGCGACCAAATGAAGAGGACTCTTAAAGTGCGCTTGTGTTGGTGAACAAGAGAGCTCTCTCTTGACTACGGACATTTTACTTGCAATACTGAGGATCATGTTCTAATTATATAAGGTGAAACCGAGCGAGATACCCCCCCCTTTTGCTGGTTCGTTGTAAATGTAAAAGCTTATACTGCGGAAAATTTTTCTGGTTTTTGTATTAGTGCGTAATTGTCTTGTTTGTGTTTATTTGCTGGTTTTAGTGTCAAGTGTCAAGTTACTGTGTTATTTTGCAGCAAATCGTTTGCGGAAAGCAACGTTATGCTTATACGTGTTCCCAAAGAGGTGGAAAGAAAATCCATTTGGGGAGAGTTTTAAGGCATTTGTACATATTAAGGAAAATACTAGAGCTAGCGAAAATTATTTTGAAACGGTCGTCTAAAAAACCTAAAGCACCTAAACGCCGACAATTGATACCAAATATGGGAAAATGGGAAGCTTAAGGAAGAATCGGAGGAGTCCAAGGTTCTTAAAGGATACTCTTTCGACGATTTTTACGAAGAGCCAGCTAAAAATGTTAAAAACGGAGAAAATTGGTTTTTATTAGGGGGTGTCACAGAAATCTCTAGAGATTTTGACCTCGGTTGGTTTGCAAATCGTTTGAAAAATCCGTCGGTGTCCCAGAATTTCAAGAGATTCCATTTTCTTACATAAAAATCTAGTTAAAACAGAAACTGTTCCAATTAAAGTTCCATCGCTTAAAACAGGGCTGCATCTCTCGCAAAAAAAATTTCCCTGATATAAGTTATGGGTTAATTTGATGTTCAACTGCAATTTTTTGATTATGATAAATGTTTTATGATGCATTTTTAAATTATAGTTCAAATTTAATTCATATTCTTTATAAATAAAATTAAAAATTTAAATATTTGTTGGCGCCAAACATGAAGTATAACTCTCCAGCCCTAAATGCGCTGGCTGCCAAGCAGATGGAGCTACAATCGCTAAACGGCGCCACCTATGTGGTTGGTTTAGATCAGAGATGGGCATGCACACATATCGTCACACTTTTTACACGCATACAAGCACAATTTGCGTGCACAACATTTGTGTTCTATAAATAGCTTTCAATACTTATAGCGTACGTGTGATTTTGTGCAATGCCCGTGTGCCTAGGAACGTCGCGACGCGCCCATCTATGGGTTAGATTAACATGAAAGACTTTGGTTGTTTTATACCCGTTACTCGTAGAGTAAAAAGGGTATACTAAAGTCGTGCAAATGTTTGTAACAGGCAGAAGGAATCATTTCCGACCATATAAAGTATATATATTCTTGATCAGCATCAACAGCCGAGTCGATGTAACCTTGTCCGTCTGTCCGTCCGTCTGTCTGTATGAACACCTAGATCTCAGAGATGGTAAGAGATAGAGGTTTGACATGTATGGGACAAATGCTTCTTTTATCTGCACGCAGATCAAGTTTGTTTCAAATTTTGGCCACGCCCCCTCCCGCCCCCGCAATTTGGAAAAAAGTTATATCTCCTACAGTTTTAAAGATAGACGATTCGTACTTTCTAAAGATAGTTAGTAATTAGCAAAATGAATCGATTTGCCGAAAGAATGATAAAGATCGGATGAACGGTGCTCAAGTTATGAGCAAAAAAGTGAACCAAGCCCCCCGCTACCACCCCTCCCACCCTAAAGCAAAATGTTGCATACTTTTCGGATGGTCACACTAAGGAACGCGGAAACACTGTTAAAAATGTTTTTTCATGAGTAACGGGTATATCGAAGTCGGTTAGAGCCGACTTTAACTTGCGCTCTCGTTTTCCTAATAATTACACTAGTTAGTTTTCATATGTAAATCCCTTCGCTAAGTCCAAAAATGCAGTCCAAATATTTTTTAGTGGGGCCGTTTTCGAGAAATCGCGGAAAAGCTAGTTTTTAGATTCTGAAAAAGTACTCTTAGAAAAATGTGTATATCTTCAGTATCGGTTCATTCATTATGAAATGGTAATGCTTTCTTGGAAGGTAATTGAACGCCCTATCATTCATTTATAAACCACTTCTTAATCCTGTGCTTGAATTCGGCGTTATGAAGGCATTTATCGGCAACTTTGCATTAAATTGATCATTTTTTTCAAAAATAGCTAGATTTTAAGTGCGATTTTCACCACGAAAAAAAATTGTGAAAAATGCATTTTATTGCTGGTCACTAAAGATTTATCTATTAAAAATACAACGCCACATAACTCATTCAAATCCGTTCAATAATATAGAAGTTATTGGCATTTAAGTTAAAAATGGAAGGTTTCAAGGTAATGCAAATTGACTTAGTCGGGGTGCCACAGAAATCTCTAGAGATTTTGCCGACGGTTGGTTTGTAAATCTCTCGAAAAATTCGTTGGTGCCACAGAACTTCAAGAGCAGGCATGCCCAAATCCAGCATACGGCAGAGCTCTCATCAATACTCACAAATAAAAACACCAATACCAAGAAGAGAACTGCAAACTCGAAGACAAGACAACAACAAAATCACAACGAATGCAAAAACAAAATCATTGAAATTGTTGTTGGTCAGTTTGATTGCGCGAGCAAAGACCAATACAAAGAAGGGAAGAATAACGGTTTTGGTTCTACGCAGTGCATACACAAGTAATTGTTTGCATGTGTTGTGTTTGCCTATACTTGGTGCCGTGCATGTATACGATCATTGCTTTGCTATCTCCGGAGCAATTACAAAAACAAAACGTGCCCAAAGAGCATAGGGCTGGGCATGGCTGTTCTAGAGATTTCATTTTCTAATTAGAAAATCTAGTTGGAACACCAGATGTTCCAATTGATGTTTCATCTCTAAAAACAGGGCTGAATCTCTCGCCAAAAAATTTCCCTTATTTTAGATGTGGGTTAATTTAATGATTAACTGAAATTTTTTGAATGTGTTATATGTTTTATGATGCATTTTTAAATAATAATTCAATTTTAAGTCGCATTCTCCACCAATATAATGCAAAATTTAAAAATTTGTTGGCACCAAACATGAGTTATTAGTTTCCATCCCTTAATCCGCTAGCTGTTATGTAGAGGGCGCCACTTCGACAAAAGGCGCTAGTAAGAAAAGAGCTTTGCAAAATCTCCTAACAAAACATTAGAGGTTTAAAACCAACCAAATAAAATTTCTGTGGCACCTATCACACCTGGCACAAATCACAAAGGAACTTAACCAGGTACAAAATAAATTTAACAAGTCATAGTAGCCCTTAAATAGAATAGTTTGAATGTTAACTATGCCTCCTACGACGTACACAAAAACAATCAAACTAAGTCAATTTCCATGATCTTGAAACCTTCCATTTTTAACTTAAATGCCAATAACTTCTTTTTTTGAAATGATTTTAATGAATTATGTGGCGTTGTATTTTTATACCCTTGGAGAGGGTATATTGAAATTGTCCGGATGTTTGTAACGCACAGAAGGAAGCATCTCCGACCACATAAAGTATATATTTCTTGATCAGCAGACCAGCTGGTTGATATAGCCATGTCCGTCTGCTCTTATGCTATCTCCTCCCTCAGTTTTAAAGCAATCGTAACCAAACTTTGCATTGTACAAATACGCTGCATTTGTCGGAACCGGCCGGAGACTATAGGAACGATCGGTTGAAAAAGTAGTTTTAGTGAGGAAAAACTTTTTGTTTTCAATGCTATCGCTTCAACCCCCGTATTTATAAGTTTTCTATGCTTGCACATAATTTCAGCAAGTTTTATGCAAATCGGGCAACTATATAGTACAGCTGCCATACAAAAGATAGGTCAGAAAAAAAGTTTTAGTATGTAAAACTTTTTTGTTTTCAATGCTATCGCTCCCAAACGCGTTACTGGTCAATATTATATACTATTACATGATTCTGTGAAGCTTGATCCAAATCGGATGACTATAGCATATAGCTGCCATAGAAACGATCGGTCGAAAAAATAGTTATAGTGAGAAAAATTTTTTGTTTTCAGTGGTAGAGTCTTTATACGTTCCAGTTATGCATATTATCTATTTCAACATAATTTGATCAAAATCGGATGAATATATCGTATAGCTGCCATATAAAAAACTGGCAGGAATATATCATGCACCAAGGGTATATAAACTTCGGTCGCGCCGAAGTTAGCTTTCCTCTATTTTTAATAGATAAATCTTTAGTGACCAGCAATAAAATCAAATATTATGTTAATAATATTTTATTGAAACGCAAATTTCAATTTTTAAACTAATTAAATAATTTATTCATTTTATGCAATCTTATCCAGAATAATAATTTTGTTTACAGTTCCAAAATTAGGTTTGCTTGTCAAAATTGTTTGGGTGGTGAATTTTGCTAAATCTCCTAACAAAGCACGAGAGATTTGATACCAACCGAAAGAGATTTCTGTGACACCGAGAATTGGTTTTGGGTTGGAATTTGTTTGGAAGAGATTTCTGTATCACCTCCGATTGAGTTCGGCTGATATTTCATACGGCTTATGTCAGCATGCTGTTGCTCCTGTATGCAAAGGGTTTCCCTTTGCCCAGCCTCACAGCACTCCAAAGAGCTTTGGATGCTGTCATCGGGCTTATGAAACAAAACGTTGAGCTAAGCGAGGACGAAAAATTGTGTTACATTTTTAATTACGCCATCAAACATTATTTTCCACATTTTAGTTAGTTAGAAAGTCTGCAGATTCTTGTTACAAAGTGCGATATTTCGGCAAAAAGGCCTTTATTGCAGCTGAATTTGTGCTTAAGTGAGAGAGACAGATACAATTTTTTTCGCTTGGTAACATCAAAAAGAGTAAAGTTTTGTAAGACGTATTTAGAGCTATAATTAAAGGTACGAACCGAATTTTAGAATAGCGTTAAAATTTTACAAACAAGTTGGAGCAAATCTGACAGATCAGTTATATGCCAGCTAAATGAAATATTATGCCGAATCGAACCATATTCGAAGTCGCTAAAGAAGCTTAAAATACATGTTCAAAATCTTTGAAACCTACGTAATCGGCTAGATCGGTTATATGCCAGCCATATGAGGAGCTTACAATCCATGTACAAATCAAAATTCAGTTCAATAGCGAAAAACCCAAAAAAAATTAATTTAAATCGACCAGATCGGCTATAAAGTAATGGTCGACATCGAACCCTATTTTGCAAGTCGTATTGGGAGCAAAAAAATATGCGTACAAGCCAAATTTGAGTCAATATCTTCACAACAAGAGTTTATGCCAAGAAAATGAACAAATAAAAGCCAGTGAACAATGTTGAAAACTCTTCAAATAAAAAAACAATAAAAATAAAGAAACTATACCTCTGCGGAGACTTGACCCCACGTCCTCGACGTTCTACGCTTATGACTTGACACTCGACCACTGCCCGTTTTACATTCTTTACCATGGTCCTTTTAGCTTAGATGCCATCGCACGTGTGTTTAGTTTTCGAGGACCTGAGTTCAAATCCTAGTAAGGAAACAAAATTTTTTTAATGGTAGCTCAAAATCAATCACAACTTAGAAAAAGGGGGTGGGTGGCCGGTTGTGAGAATTTGTTTTCTTTAAAAGTTGAACCCCATCGGGTTTGCTTTGAGTCATTTCGGGATCATCGCATTTTAATTACCCCTTTGGTTTTAGTGCATCCCGAATGATTTGATTTTAAGTGTGGTTTTTGACTATTCCATTGGAATCGAATGTCTTAATTTGACGATGTCGTTGGTAACAAGTGGACCGGCCAAAGATAAAGGGTTGTCCATATTCGACGGACCCATCTGGCAACGCCATAACTTTTGACAGAGATGTCAGATCGCTTAATGACATACCGCGTTTGAAGCGTCAGTCCAAGCAGATTTTTACCATGGAACAATACACGCCACGCGAGCGCTCTGAAATAGTTGAAATTTACATTCAACAGAACAAGTCAATTGTGAAAACTCAACGTGCTTTTAAAAAATTAAAAATTCCATTTCACATTGAATGGGACCGTAAATAAGCAAAATTGCCGTATTTCGCCACTGAAAATCCTCAGGAGATTCAAGAAGTGCCTCTTCATGACGAAAAGTCACAGTTTGGTGCGGCGTTAGTGCGAAAACGGTCATTGGGCCGTTTTCTTCCAAAATGAAAATGGCCATGCTGTTACCATCAACCAGGAGCGTTATCGCGACAGAGACCAATTTTGTGATGCCAATTATTCGTCGAAAGCGTATGAGGCAGTTCTGGTTTCAACAAGACGGCGCTCCACCGCACACAAGTCGCATAACAATCGATTTTCTGAAGAAATTGTTTCCGGGCCGTTTGATGTCGAAAAGTGGTGATTTGGACTGGCCACCGCGTTCGCCCGATTTGACGCCGCCTGACTTCTTCTTGTGGGGATATTTGAAGTCAAAGGTTTACGTTAACAAGCCAAGGACCGTAGAAGAGCTCAAGGGACAACATTCGTGAAAAATAGCCGCTATTCCGGCCGAAATGTTGGCGAAATCGATGGAAAATGCTGCAAAAAGGCACAATACGCCATCAACGCCAGAGGCGGCCATTTGAGAGATATCATATTCAAAAATTGATGTAAACAAATCTACTTGGAACAAATTAAATGATTAAGATTGCCAACCGCCAAATTTTTATTTTTTTCTTTGATTTTTAAAAAAAAATGGGTCCGTCGAATATGGGCAACCCTGTATTAACAACAATAAATACTTATATCTTATAAATGATTCTTCTCATCACCCATTTCTAATCCAGTCCGCTCCTGTATACAAGATGCACAACAATGCTCTGCACTGAGATCCACTGGAGGGAAAGATGGATACGTAGTTAATTGGTGGATACGGCAGTTGCAGCGGGAAGGGGTTTGACATGTCAACTTGGTCCACCTACCTACGTGGGGCCAATCGAGCAGATGTGCAAATGCATTAAGAAATCAAATGCAGACAACAACTAGGCAACGTTTGTTTGTATTGGTAGCTTCGCAATAAGTTGCACTGTCGTTTGCCGAGAACTTTATCAATTAGTCTTAATGTACTCAGTTCCAGTTAAAAGACATTTTCAAGTCTAATCAGCATCGCGTCCTATTTTGGTATAACGCACTCAAAATTGGCTTAAGTAAATAACTTGGCTCGTGTACCCCACGAAATGTGAGAAAGCCATTAAGTGCACTCCATACGCCCTCAATTGATGATACTTCAGAGTTTGGATGAGTGTGTGTGTGTGTGTTGTGGGTGTGCGTGTATGAGTGTATTTCATAATACAAGCCAGTTCATCAATGACATCCGAACAAAGGGAGTGCGCGGGGGCGAGTACATTTCTGGGTGTCATCAGTGACAGCTGCGCGCAAGCTTTGATATTGAATTCTTGACATGATTGCGCGACACAGCTTGTCATATTGCTATTAAAATGAACATATTCTAGTTATGTGTATGAAGCGGATTTTAAAATCCTTATCACAAATATTTTATATAAATTGTGATGAACAATTTTATAGGCATTCAATGTTAAATATGCGTTGTAGCGTAAACGAAATCTTTATGAATATTTTATTGGTAAACTAATAAAAGAAAAAAGGAGTATCAGCATTCCGCGCAAGCAGCAATCGACGCACAGTGGGGTCATCTGACCTTTTTCGTAGCAAAAAATTCCTTAAGCCATTTATGGTCTAGGCGGCTAAATTGAAAAATTTGTGGAAAACACAAACAAATTTGTTTAGAAGTTTTGTGTCAAAAATAATAGTCCATATTTTCAATGAAGGTTGCATCTCTCAAAAAGAATTCTCCCAAGTTATGAGTTAATTTGAAGTTGAATAAAAATTAGTTGATTTTTTTATATGTTTTGTGGTGCACTTTCAATTATATTATATTCATTATAATTTCAATTGAAGTTTTATACTTTAAGAATTAAATGCTAAATTTAAAAAAATTTTCGCAGGATTCATGAAGTATGGCAACCCTTAGCCCGTTTCTTGTTACATAGATGGCGACAGATGAAGTTGCTTTTGGTTGATACGGCAGCTTTCAGTGGGTTTTGAGACACAAACTAAATTTAAAATGCATTTTATGCATTCTTATCAAAATTGTTTGTCTGGAGAATTTTGCCAAATCTATTGACAAAACACGAGAGATTTCTGGGTTGAAATTTGGTTTTAAGAGCTTTCCGTGTCACCCTTCGTGTTTAAAATGGGTAAATTGTGTGCCGAACCAAGAACCAACCCAAAACCTTTATCACTCAATCGACAAAAAAAATCAAACACTATTCCAAATGTAATAAAACTAAAGAAAGGGTATTTTGAGCTCTTTCTTTTTAGCTGGAGCTGTAAATAGAATTCAGAGATTTTATTGGTTGAACAGGTTTATTGTAGAATATGTTCTGAATTAGCTAGCTCCAGATATAGCTTCTCATCTTCTTTTTTGATGACTTGGTAGCAACCCTCCGACAAAGCCTCTATTGTCGAGTTGCGTAATGTATTGTATAAATGAGGAAGGTACAACACATGCTCCGGAAGTTCCAAGGCGATAGTATCTCCTATTTTGATACTTTTTCTTATTGCGCTTATGATGGGATAAGCGTGACCGACGACCATAGAGCGTTGTGAGAGCACAGACTTTCGATTGATACTGTTGAAATCAGCTATTACATTTTCCCTCTCTGCTTTCATCAGAAGCAGATTCTCCTGGATTTCAACTGTTGCTGCTGCAGTTGCTTTTGATGCTGAGGTTGATGCCATTGTTTTCAACGAAAGAATGAATCCGGTATTTTTATGTGTTTCGAACTTAATTAAGTCATTTTATTAAGCAAAACGAAAATGTTTTTGATAAGATCTGGCAGAGTCTCGAGAATATTAGACTTGATACCGCCTTTATTTTAATTATTTTCCTATGACTCATTATGTTGTTGCTGTACAATTGGGTTGTTGCAGCATGACAGAGAGTTGAATTGTTTGTCTTATCATCAACTTGACCCAAGAGTTAACTTTAAGAGCTTATCAATAGGTAGATGTCTAGGTTAAAGATTATCTCAGTACGAAATTCGAAGAATAGTCGCCCTGACTGTTGTGCACATAGCGCTTAAATTTTCGGAATCGTCGCCAACCAATTTGGCATTATAAATCTTAGACGGGACTTACACGATGAAATCAGTAGTCGAGAAACACAAATGTGATTCTAATAGAATCATTCTATACATTTTGTTTAACAAATCTAGTAGAGTTCCCTTAATTTTCAAGTAGGGTTGTCGAAAATATTATCTATATATCGAAATATCTATATTTTTGCCCAAAATTACGAATATCATTATCGATTATTTTCCGAAAAAGTTGTTTTTTATTAACTTAAACTGTGCAAAAGTGTAAGGATCAGCAACTCAACAAACATAAAGGAGCACTTAATCGCATGGAGATGCTTGGCTAAAATGCAGCTCACTTTTGAAAACAGTAAAGAATAACATGATTGCAGCATGACGACTATAGTCAAACAGTGGCAGTCGCCTACAGTCATGCTGCACAAATATTTTTCTTCCTTTAAACCAGTGGTGCCCAAACCCACACTATAAAGCTTTGCGCTTGTGTGTGTAGCAGCGGAACGCGAAGTAAACGTCATGATGTCAAACACGAGCAAAAAGCTTACAATCAAATGCCTCGCGAGAGAAGAAAGAGCCGAGCGTGCTATATATAGAACTCACGTATTCTCTCCCTCTATGCGTGTGTCGGCTGCGACGCTGGCAGAATCATGAGTTCCTATCCCAGGGGATAGGCTTGTGTCATTGTGTGCACCACAGCTTTAAACACAAATATGCGACATCTAAAGACGTAATTTTTGAAGTCTCTGCCATGATATCTCAACAACCACCAGGACAGGAGAATAAATTATTGAATTTAAATATAAATGTAAAGCAATGTAAATTATTGGAGTAAAATTGGAATATACCGTTGTTTGCCCGGAACGGGACCCTATTAAGTTCTGGATTGCAGAGAAAGACGCATTGCCAGTGCTTTCTGACTTGGCATTGTCATATGGGCATTTCCACAGTCGCGAACGCGACATTCGTACGCCTTTAAAGTAAAGAGATATATGTAAGACATAAAAAATTTTTTAATTTTTTCTATTTTTTAGTAGAATTTTGGTAGCAGTATATTTAGTGCAAAAGGTAGGTTCAGTCGATTTGACGATTAAAATATAATATAAAATATATTAAAATATATCACGCGACAAAAATGGAAGTTGTTTTCGACTGCATCTAAAAAAATTAATAAATCTCCGAAAGTTTAATAAAAATTTTGAAGCAGTTAACTTTTAAATAAAGGGGAACAATGCAGCTTTTCAATTGTTTACAATAGTTATGTTGTTATAAGCTTTAATATTATGAAGAACGCGACATTTAGCACGCGACATCTTAAAAAAGCTAACAGTGAAATGGACATATCTTCGGTATTCGGACCAATTTTCTTATAGTAAAGAATCAGAATCATTTTTATCAATCTCGGGGGACCTTTCTGTGGAAATGCCCATATCTTATTACACCGGGAAGCTCCGTGCCATCGGAACGATTGTCATCGCCTATAAAAAGTGTGGTTTCTGACAACAGAAGCCCATTGACCGATGAGCACATAACTCACCGCGTCTAACGATTATTGGTAAAATCAGATGTTTTTAAGTTTCGAAGATTTAACTGAATAAGTTTTTTGATGCTTTGTAGTTCGAATGCTCTAGTTTAAAAGATGATGAATTAAAAAGTAAACACTGCTTTCGTTCCATAAATTTAAATTCATGAATAAGATTTCAGAACTTCTTATGTTGATGAAATAAAAAACTTTTGTTAATTTAATATATATACATTAAATCTATATTTTTATTGCGCAGTCAGATTGAAGTTCCTATTACGCGTCAAATGACGCCTCAATTACCTCAACAGACCTGTTCATTGTTAAGATCCGGGCTTTTATTGAAAAATATCGAAAATATCGATGTTTTTTAAACACAAAAATTTTTATATCAATTTGACACTTTTTAAATACCGCAAAAATTATCGTAAAAAAATTTTAAAAAATTCGAAAACCCTATTTTCAAGCATACTTAGGGTATTCACCAGCCCGAGTAAAAGCGTAGTTGTGTAAATGTACGCGACGCAGTATTGAGCTCCTCCTTTTTACCCTCGTAGTTTTTGGCTTAAATCAGCTGTTTTTGACAGTGAATTTTGTAGTCACTTGTGAGTCAAAGCTTGATACGTAAACGAAAATAAAAATGACAAGAGAAAGTGTACAAGAAGCACTGATTAAGCGAAAAATAGACCTTGCGCTTCATGAAATAGAATACAAATGAATACAAATCAAGCATGAAAAAATATGAATACATTAAAAATGTTTAGGTATGGACCATGATGCTCTCGATGAAGTGATGGACCAAGTTCAGTGTGCCCAACCAGTCAACTGGTAAGCCAATGTTCTGTCGCTTTTCAAGAAATTGAACCGTGCCTTGTGTCGACTGTATTTCGACCGGTAGTCTGCAGAAGCTGCATTAAAAGACAAAAATCTCCAAATGGCTTCAAACCAAGTGATTATTTTCGATACTTTTAATAACTTTACAACTCTTCATCTTCCACACAGAAATTAAAGGTCCCCCTAGAATGGATATTCGATATATCCTCTATAAGATCCATTTAAATATCCTTTCCTTTTATTCTGATATATTCTTTTTAAAAGAAAATAAATCGGCTTCGAAAATATCCAATGGATCCCAACAAAAAGAGTGTGTGTAATGGGACACCCGGTACGAGCGAAGCTCTTTACGTTGATACAACTGATTTAAGCAATGGCAAAAAGACAGTTTTTGGATTCTGTATAAATAAATGTTATATTATATAAAAAAATTAGGTCACTGTCAATTCACTGTTCAATCACTGTTGTGTCACTGTCAAGTCACCCTTGAGTTACTGTTAAGTTACTGTTAGATCACTGGTAAGTCACTGTTAAGTCACTGTTAAATCATTGTTAAGTCATTTTCAAGTCACTGTTAAGTCACCGTTAAAGTCACTGTGAAGTCACTGTCAAACAAAAAACATTACAGTTTATAGCACAGAATTCACAACTTGACCTCAATGCAGCCACTCTTTCCACCCCCAACTTCCCACATACCCACCAGATCCCCTGCTGACCCACCCTAGATCCCCACTAGATTCCCACCAGATTCCCACCAGGTCTCCACCAGATCCCCCAGATCTCCACCAGATCCCCACTAGATCTCTCCCAGATCCCCATATGATCCTCACCGGATTCCCACCAGATCCCCACCAGATCACTACCAGATCCCCACCAGATCCCCACCAGGTCTCCACCAGGTCTCCACCAGATCCCTACCAGACCATCACCAGATCCACACAACATCCTCACCAAATCCGCACCAGATAACCACCAGATCTCCAGCAGATCCTCACCAGATCCCCACCAGCTCCCCACCAGCTCTTCACCAGATCCCCACCTGATCCCCACCAGATCCCCACCAGCTCCCAACCAGATCTACACCAGATCCAAACTAGATCCCCACCAGATACCCAGATCTACTTCACCACATCACCTCCTGATCCCCATCAGATCAGCACCAAATCCTCGCCAGATCCACACAAAATCTTCACCTGATTCCCTCCAGATACCCACCCCTTCCACTCACACTATCCCACTCTACACACAACGCTCCTGCTACTACCCACCCGACCAAATGTTCGCCCGCGAATTCGCGCGCGAACCCCAAAGCGAATAAAAAACGAACAAAACCTTCGTTTACGAATTCGCCAAATGTTCGTTTATGATACTTGTGTCGCTCAGTTTGTGGCAGGCAAACATTCGTACGCGAAAATTCGCATGCGAATTCGCTGCAAATGTTGACTCGAACGTTTTAGGAGTTTCATTTTCATACTCTGACTGTTCCTAACATTTTTTTTAATACAATAAAACAGATCGAATTAATTGTAATTTTTTACAATAATATTTATTTAAATTCATCGCTTTGGCTCCCATTGCAGCTGCTTCCAGGCATTTCTTTGTAAAAGCGGTTGCTTCCTTTTTGATTGGCTTGATTAAAACAATAAGCAATTAACAAAAAGGCAACAGCACTTTGGACAATACAATCATGAACTTAAACCACATAAAACAATAATTTTTAACCGATTAATTGATTAACGCTCGGCAAATTGCTAAGCCAAATTATAAATGCCGGCCCATGGTGGAATTAATATGTTAATATAATTTAAAATAATAATGTTAATTTCACCATGCGCCGGCCTAAGTATAAGAGCTTCAAAGACATACTGAAAATGCAAAGGCAAAGTCGACGTTGAAGTTTTGGTTCATTTTCTACCTGATGCATTGAGAAGCAAGATAAAAGGGAACTCACAAAAAGTTTCGCTAAAATTAAACAAAATACGAATAAAGTTCTTCGCGAAACTTTCGCTTGAAACGAACCTTCGCTTGTGTGTCGGGTGGGTAATGTAATGATAAAAGCTACTGGTTTTGCAAATACAAAATTCAAAGACAAAAGTCAAAAGACAAACCCCAAAAGAATCTGTCTTAAAGAGAAAATTTTTCAAGATTTACTTCGCCAGTCTGACGTCCGTAAATGAACTTCTCTCTAAAAAGATAGTTAACTATTCAGTCTAATTGGATACCGATTTCATGAGGGTCTTCAAAAACCATGGACCGAACCGAACCGCTTTTTTCGCTCGTGAACCGAACCGTAAACCGAACCTGTGTATTTTCAAAAATGCTGAACCGAATCAAAAACCGAAAAATAAAATGGTTCGGTTCGGTTCATTGCAGCTAGGTATTGAGTTACTGGCAAATTGTGAGCAAAATCAGCAATTAGCTTTAAAATATTACGAAAATAATTGGAAAAGCAGAGTTGTTGTAAAAAAGCTAATGACATCAATCCTATTGAATTTGCGAATGACCCAAAATTGTAATAAGCCGTTTTGATTCTATTATCCGTTGGGGATCAACTTACTTAATACACTTAGTTAGCACTTTATATCTTTTCTTGAGATTGGATTGAAATAGAAATGAGTGTGGCTGCGAGGCATGCAAAATTAAGGTTGAAAAAAGGGGAGAACGACATAGCTCAGTAATTGTCAAATCTTTAGAAAAAAAGAGCTCCGCCTATTTTTGAATAAGATTTTTTAGATTCCACGAATCAAACCTGCTATCAGAAGAAGGAAAAAAGGTAGCTTAATCTCATTTAATTCAATTCCATAAATTCCATTCAATTCCATAAAAAAGTAAAATATCAATTGTTAGCGTTTACGTAAAGATTATTAATTATTGGAATATTTATCAGGAAAGTCAACTTAAGCATAGCTCGAAGAGTTTTAGCAGTTCCACCCATACAAGTAACAGTAGAATGAACATTTTTCACATTGGAGTTTGGGAGTTAGGAGATATATTATTATTAAGTCCAAAACCACATAAACAAGTAAAGTAAGTTATAATAAAACTAATCAAGTGGAAATGTCAACTTTGTGAGTTTATTAAAAATAAAAAGATTATTATATAATAGGGTAGGTATTCCACAGATCGAAGTCGATTTCCGTATGCACTTATGGATTTCGAATTAGAATTGCTTAAGTCAGAAATTGTAATTATTTGACTATTTCGATCCGCTTGGCTTTCAGTAGTCGATTTCAAACCGTCAAAGTTTCTAAACAATATCAAGTGACCAAAAAGTGAAAGTGAAAGTCACTTGATATGTAAAGTTGTAGGATTTCAAACGGAAATGAGATCGTTTATACGGAAATTGTCTTCGAAATTTTGAACATACCCGATTGACTGAAAACTTATGTCTTTGTTAATAAATAAACTGAATACTTGTATCAAAAATATGATTCTTTAGTTAATTAAATGAAATAGAGCGAACCGGACCGAACCATAACCATAACCCCAAAAACCATGCAATGAACCAAAACGGCGGTTCTAAAACTGTGTGAACCGTCGAACCGAACCAGTCCTTATTTCCGAGTCAAAAACTATCCTTTTTTCTCAGTGCACACTTCTACGCTTTTACGCCCGATTATTAAAAATACCCCAGGGCAGCAAAACGTTGGTAATGCTTTTCCCATTTGTTTTGTTGTTGTGTCGTTATCTTTTGGAGTTTATGGTTTTTGATTTACGCTTTTACGAGGGCTGGTGAATACCTAAGTCGGGATTTACACGGTGAAGTGAACTTCATGAAGTTCTTGAAAAAGCTTTCGTTTGTAGGAAAGAGGTCTAGTGGGGCAAGCTTCACCACTACACCACTTCCCTACAAGCCAGAGCTTTTTGGAACACTTCATAAGTTTGCTTCCGTGTAAATGAGACTTGAAAACTACATGAAGTTTGCCAAGAAATTAAAGTATTTATGTGATGGAAGAAAAGAATGTACAAATTTTTTTTAATTTTTCATGAAATTTTGAAGTAAAAATTTCATTTCTAGCATTACTTTTACGATCAGTGCGAAGGGGGCTGACTTATGGGAATGAAAAATGCTAAAATCAAACAAAAATCAAATGAGGTATCGGGTTATGAGTGTTTGGGTACTCAGATTATTTTTTTCTGCCAATAATTTTCCGATCAGGTGGGTGGGGGCTGACCATAAGGGGTATTCCTTTAACTAATCCGATTTTTAAATTTTTTGGTACACTCTTATTTTATGGGAAGCCTTAGATTCTGGACTGGTTTCGTTAGTAACGGTGAATTAATAACTTAAAATACATGAGTGCATTATGTAGCTGGCAAGCAGCTATTTTAAATCTTTGCGTCACATCTCCCAAAGATTTGTAGATAAATGGTCCCTACCTTTAAGAAATATTTAGTAATCAAGATTATTTATCGATCTGCCAAAGGAATGGTGAAGATCGGATGAGCGATAGTAGATTTATAAGCAAAATAAAAAATTACACAGTTCGACAAAATCCAAATATTTATAAAATCCTGGCAAAAGACCCTGTTTCTTTTTTGTTTTTGGCCCGATGTTTGCATCACAACCGCTTGACGGTCGCTTCTGTTCCGTGCGATCTGGTTCACCCGTTGCTTTGTAGTACCTTTAAATATTGTTTAGCATAAAAGTAAGCACTTTTTATGAATTTGCAGATATTCCAGGAAAAACTTTGTTTAATTTTTTTAAAACGAAAAGGCAAAGCTATCTTTCCTTTGTGTACTTTAAAAAGCTTGTGTCAACGGCTTGCAATTTCGACCAAACTTCGCTGATAAAATTTCAATCTAAATTCAAATTCGTGTCACTTCACTATGGTAATGTAATTTGGGATTATCTCGAAATCTGTTCTACTGAGATTTTTTTAATCTCCAGATTCGGACTCGGCTCGTGATTTTACATAAGAAATTACATAAATTTGAAGAGGATTAGAAAATCATTAATTATTTGTAAACTTGTGTAATTAACAACCTCGAATC
>JAEIFU010003905.1:0-22477 GCA_018904235.1 Lordiphosa stackelbergi | reverse complement strand
TGGTTCTCAAGTTATGAGTGTGAACCAAGCCCTCCCCGCTACCACCCTAAAAAAATGTTGCATACTTTTTGGATGGTCACACTAAGGTACGCGGGAACACTGTTAAACCTGTTTTTCATGAGTAACGGGTATATCGAAGTCGGTTAGAGCCGACTTTAACTTACGCTCTCGTTAAGTTACAACATCGTGGCTTAGCATATTTTATCTTTGGCCGTATATCCATCTGTTCTGAAAAGCGCAAAATGATTCGATCAAAAACAACAATGTTAGTCAAAACTAGCTGTTATCAGCCATGCTCCCATTTTCGCTTTCGCAAAAATATTTTACGATTTCGTTGCTAAATCGCAAAAGTAGTTGCTCTGAAATTCGCAAATCGCTAAACTTAAACCGGCGACGTATGAGTCCGTGAAATAAAAAGTAAATAGAAAATGTCACTACAGATAATAGCTGCCTTCCAATGAACTAATTTTTTAAATATTCGGTGATTATTTGAGATGGTTTTTGTGGAGTCTCTTATACAATTTGAATTAAGCTCTTGTCTTGAACAAATTATTTCCTAACCCTTTCCAAAATTGCACAAGCAGCAAAATACCTTTTGCCAACAACAAATTCCGATTTGACTGGTGCGATAACCGATTAATTTGTCGATGCAGCTGCTTCTGCCACATAATATGCTAATCACACTGGGCACATCTCCGCGGAACGCACGGAATTCTTTGATGATGTGATAACTAACATCTTCAGTCGACGAAGTAAATTTACACATTGCAAAAAAGAATAGGTAAAATTAATTTTTAAGAACAATTGGTGAATGTTTTATCTGTTGCTCAAAAACAGCAACTTGCAATTCGTCAGCTTTAGCAGATTTAGTCCATAATGCATTAGTTGAAGAGATCGAAGATGAAGAGGAGCTGCTGACCATGAGAGGCATGATGTTGAATGTTTGTAAATGGTAGTAAAATGTTCCTTTTATACGTGCAATTCGTGTACATCCTTATATTTTATCCTTTTATATTTGAGAAGCGGCTTGGCATGTTTAAAGAGAGCATTTGGATGGAGCAATCAAGCTACGTGCCATCAATAAAAGTTGGAAACTTTCCCCAAATGAACCCCAATGGCAGCTAATCCAATCTAATACTTCTGCTCACTATTCTTCAGGTGCTGAAGAGATAGGATTTGCTATTGCATGATTTGTTGATGAAAAAAAAGAGCGTATTGCAAGGCCTAAATAGTTTGACTGAGTTATTTATTGTTCCTTCCCGCAACTGAAAGGTAGCTTGACTCGCTGCTATTTCCGAAACATTTTGCACAGATATCTTAAATGCTCCCTTTGCAACTCCATCCGCTCACTCGATATACTTACAAACTCCGCTCGGGTGGGTGGGTGCCACAATCCGACCGCTATGGGAGGAACTCGTATAATACCAACCGATATAAATTCCGCAACATATGCAATAAGGTCAAAACATGTACATTGTCATATGTCTGTTCATCTTATTGAGTTTATAAAACTTAACATAATAATCCAACGTCTATTTCTGGCCATTGATGGTTTGGAATTTTTTACATTTTTGAATATATTCGGGGGTGTCACAGAAATCTCTAGAGATTTTGGCCTCGGTTGGTTTGCAAAACGCTCGAAAAATCCGTCGGTGTCCCAGAACTTCAAGAGATTTCGTTTTCTTATATGAAAATCGAGTTGGAAGGTTTGTGTCCATGCTAATGGGACATTTCTATCCAATCTGTTAACAGGGTTGCCCTTTCTCGCAAAAAAAATTTCCCATCTCTTAGTTATGAGTTAATTTGATGTTTAAATGCAGTTTTTTGATAGTGTTGTATGTTTTATGATGCATTTTTAAATTATAATTCAAATTTAAGTCATATTCTCCAAAAAATAAGATGCAAAATTTAAAAAATTTTTTTGCGCCCATCATAAAATGTAACTTGACAACTCTAATCCCTTGTTGGTGCCAATGTTGGCACACAGATGGCGACTCCATAAATTGAGGGCGCTGTGGTTGGCAGGTTTTAATTGTTACGCAGCATTAGGAGGGTTTTTATTGAAACACAAATTTTAATATTAAAACAAATAAAATATTTAATTAATTTGATGCAACCTATCCAGAAAAATAATGTTGTTCACATTTCCAAAACTAATTTTGCAAATCAAAATTTATTGGTTGGTGAATTAAGCTAAATCTCCCGACAATACGCGAGAGATTTGAAACCAACCGAAAGAGATTTTGTGACAGCGAGAATTGGTTTTGGGTTGGAATTTGGTTGGAAGAGATTTCTGTGACACCGCTGATTATGCATATTGTGCCATTCCCTTTCGTTGAAATTCTTTATGTTTCTCAGTGAATGACAAATTTTTAGTGGTGGACCAATAACTATCGTGAAAATACTGATTGAAACGAAGTAAAATAGGAACATCCCCAGAAGATGTTGGAGTGATGATAAAATTTTGGCACGGCAAATACTTGTGGAACATCTTTGATAATGATGTTATAGCCTATTCACACATCAGTCCATCTTGGCGGAACGTTGAGAAGATGGTGAAAATATGAAATTCGTGTTCACCTGGCCACCATCTACCGTCTACCGTCCACCATCATTGGCTTCTTCTTGCCACATGATGTAAATATGCCAGCTGTAAAAGAAAAACAATTAAAATTCTGTAAATTTAACAATTGTGTTGGCCTCTGCTTAACAGCAGCAGTATATAATACCACGATGGATAGCCGAGGAGTTAGAACACATCCGACGAATGGGCAATATGGGCGATAAGGACTTATACAAAATGTTTATGGTCTGCCCAGTACATCGAAGCAATTGAGTCGAAGCAGATAATTTAATGAAGTTAAGTGAATAATACATTGCATTTTATAAACGGAATTAACAGTTTTGGGAATATTTTCAAACTTCATTTGGTGTGTTGTTGCGCGGGATTTTCATTTTGACATTCAAACTACGTTGTCTGTGTATATTTTTGTTGCGAATGGCTATTATTTAGTGGTGGACCGAAAAATATCGCTTGGAACAGCGTGAGATAGGAACATCCCCAGCTGACGGTGGAATATTTTAAGAAAATTTGTGCACGGCAAGTTCTTACGTACCATCTTTGACGGCAGACGGTAAACGGTAGATGGACTGTAGTGTGAATAGGATTTATGAGTGCAAAATCTTTTGAGAACATTGAAAATGAAACAATAGTCCAATTAAAACCATATTTTACGTCTTTCTTCAAATTTCGGCCTTTAATTATGATGAAAATGAAAAATAAAAAATTGCTACAGTGTTCCAGATTCCATCGTCCCAAATCGTCGCTAAGTATCCGTCGCTATTTTAACGTACATATCTTGGATAAATTGTCGCTGCGCATGTACAGTAGCTGCCGTCATGGATAAACTTCAAGATGATTGGTGCAAATGGGATCCCATGGCTCGGCATTTTAACGAGTCGCAAAACAATTACACCAATGTCCCTGTTGAGGCACCAGCCACGTCAGTGGCCGATGAGAGGAAGGCGCGTAGGCAAATGTGCCAAGCAAAGTATCCATATTTGGTGGTCAGGAAATCCAGTCCAATGATAACAAAAATGGTCTTGATAAATTTCTTTGGGCATAGCCTGATCTACGATATGGAATATCGCATAGCCTCGCGTGTCTTCTTCGTCTACTTCCATAACATTGGGTAAGGTCTTAAATCGTTTTCGACCCCAAAATATTTCAGGACAATTGTTCACAGATCCCTTGAGGCGGCCCGCATTAAAGTGAGTAAATACCCCACCTTATTGAATTGCGTGGAGGGCCGTCCCCGGCAGCAAGAACAACAGACGGAATTCGACAAGTCGACTGATACTCCTGTAGAAATGCTACCACCCCCAACTGAACCTAGTGCCATGAACCTGACGAGACGCACCATACATATCTCTGGCAGGCAAACAAAACATCCGGAATTTAAAAAACCACCTCTGGTGTCAAAGGCTGAGTATGCGGCCAAAAACTCGCTGTTGACCCAACATGATCCCACGCGGCGATATCTGAACGTTAAGTTCGATTTCGCTCTGGAGCGACATGGGGCCTATGTGCTTCAGGAGCAATTAGAGCAAGGGGAGATGGTGAAGCATTTTCGTTCCGGTTGCATTATTGTTTTGTGAGTAAAACAACAACTAAATTACAATTTAACAAAATTTTTCCTATAGACCAAAAGCCGAACTCACAGCTCTAGATCAAGAGAAAACCAATTTCGAGGGAGTACTAAAATGTTTTGCTTGCCATAATTTAACGGATGTCGTTTGCAAATTTTGCAAAATGCCCTTTTGCAGTGTCCATTGCTTTATGGAGCTCTCCGAGCGGCATAAGTTAAGCTGCGGCACCGGCCAAATGCCGTTGCCTATGTCCACTAAACAGCTGATATCGCCGCAACTGCCGCTGCCCAGCTCCGGCTCCAAGGTCAAGATTACCGCCTTCGAGCAAAGCAATGTGTTTTATGTACGCTCCGCGGATATTCAGAACGATTTGGCCTACCTACGTGTACTGGCCGCTGTCTCAATGCAAGGCCGAGAAGCGCCCAAATTGTTGGAACTGCCTCTGTGTGGTCAAATGGTGATTTACAAATTTGAAACTCAACTTAAACGTGCCTTGGTGCTCAATGTGGGTGACCCACAGGCCATTTATGTGGTTTGTGTGGATTATGGTAACGTGGAGATCACTCAGTTGGCTAAGCTCTATGCATGTAATGCTCAGCTGGCGGTGCTGCCACGCCATGCTGTGCGTGTACAGCTGCGCGGGGTACCACGACGTTGTATGACGCCCAATCTTCGAGAAATGCTTTACGAACTGGATGAAATGTTTGTCTATGAAATGAAATACTCGCAACGTGAGTTTGACTACGATAACATGGTGCAGCGCGTGGTGCTAACCGAAATGGAACTCAATCGTAGCTTAAACCGTCTGCTTAAAACCATGATGACGCCCCTGGAGCCCAAGCTGTCGGAGCCTGGCTACAAGGAGAATGTAAGTGGACACTGCTTTGTGTTTGACTTGGATTAGTCATCAAACAATTGATCTTTTCAGTATCTGCATTATGTTCAGTTGCCCACTGGTCGTGGATTGAAGTTGGTTGTCATGGATAATTCGTTTTTAAAGTTTGGTTTCGTGTACTGCACCAACTTGGATTTTGCCTATGAGATCACACAAATGCAACGTGAGATTCAAACATACGGCGAATCGATAGCCAAAACCACATCCTATGCCCCACCGTAAGTTTCATTAGTTTCACATGTAAATTAAACTAGATAACATTGTCTTCTCCCTAGGAAAAATGAATTGTGCATAGCCAAATATCAAAGCAAATGGTGTCGCGGTCTTTCTATGGAACTAGTGGGCGATGGCTATCCCAGCATTTTGTTTATTGACTATGGAAATATAACACCCATTCATGTTACAGATATACGTCCATATCCGCCACAGTTTACCTTTCCCGTCATGACCATGGAATTTGATTTGTTGGGTAAAAGCTTAATGTTACAATTTGTATTACAACTCTAAGGCATTCTCTTTATTTGTGTAGGATTGCCGGAGGTAATTGAACCGGAGCTGGTCACACGTCTGGAACAACGTCTGGCTGTGGGCAGCATTGTGGAATGCGAGGAGATCATACACCACCAGGAGGATAACAATTACTCAATGCGCTTAAACAAACAGCTAATTATTTAAATGAAACAATGTGTTGCCAAAGTTTTGCCAAAAATGAAATGGAATCTCCTAACTAACTTCCTTAAGACTCAATTTTGTTATTTTTAGTATAAAGAGTGCAAAGACTTTCCGCCTCCTGAAAGAAATAAAGGCGTTGAATAACTAGAAAACCATTTTGATTTTTTTTTTATTACCTGCAGAAACTGTTCGCTGTAGGGCGGGCTTAACTTATTCCAACTGGCCAGCGTATGCTCGTTTAGGCACAGTTCCTCCTGGTTTACAGCGGTGACCAATGTATATATATGGGTATCGGTCTGCCCTTTTGTAATCAACTGATCCACACTTTTCCTTAGTTCATAATTGTAAATGATCACATAAGGCGAGCTTAGAGAGCGAATTTCCTTCAACTGGCTGGCTTTCACTAGTCCCACACTGGCTCCCTGATTAAAATCCTCCGCTTGGCTGGGTTCATCTAGCTGTAGGTAAGTTATATCCCAGCTTTGGCAATAGCCCTTGATCAAATCTAGGCAGTCTTGACTATTTGCCACCACCACACATTTCTGTCCACGTGCCACCACCACATCATCTAGCATAAGATGAACAAACTCAAATTTGGATGAATCATAGAGTCCCATTTCCTGCCAGCTGGGTAAATGGGGAGATAGAAACTCCATTAATTTTGAAAATTCCAATTGATTAACTTTGCTTCTTAGCAGCACGGGATGATCACAAATAAGTGGGGCCATTTCCACATAGGAGCATTCACCGAAATCCTTTAAGAGCTGCAACGTTTGCACCTGAAGTTCCGCCGGCGACAGCAGGCAAATATATTCTTTTTGATTACAGCTGACAGACAGTCTCCGTTTCTTCAGATGGTTTAATTTTTGGGGTCTGCTGACAGTAATGAGCGGACTAGCTAGATGACCATTTTGCTCATCCATTTTTCTACACCAAGTGGCAATTTCTTGTTTCCTTAGAGCAAAGCATTCCTCTACATCTTTTATCTCATCTTGTATCTCCACCTCTTTCTGTCCGATTTCAAGATAAGCATTTTCTTTGATTTCATCCCGCCTGAAGTAAGTCAAGGTACCCAGAACCTGACCTGCTTCATCCTTAAGAATGACTTTGGAAGAGGTCACCACCAGAGTTCCATTGCCAGTCCAGATTTTATGCTTTCTGGTCGAAGGATTGCGCCAGAGCACATGGAAAATTCGACATTCCTTGAGTGGGTTATCTCCCTCTTTGAAATCCCGTGGTCCTAGGCTCTGGTAGCCACTGGAGGTGCCCCATTTCATAGGCGGACTGGCTCTGGAGGGTAGATCATGGTCCTGAGACTCTGGGTCAGCAGTTCTTTTAGCTGCACCTCGCATGGATGGAGCCTGTGAGCGTCGCATGTTGTATTCGAAATTTCACATTTACAATTGACAGTCAAAGCAAAGACTATACAATGCATAGATGGGAAATCTTCATCAAACCAAATTCTCAGAATTTACTTATGTCTGTGTGTACATTTGCTAGGTCCACTTCTCCTTTTAGGCCGGGTGTACATTGGGGCACACTGTGACCGTGTTGTCTGTGACGCACTGTGACCAAAGTACTCAGAAGTCCAAAGTGTTTACATTAACGTCACAGAAATTGCATGTCACAGCGTTGTGCCTGCGCTGACCAGCGCCAATTATAACGAGACCGTAAGTTAATGTCGGCTCTAAATTTAAAATTTGGCACGGCAAGTTCTTACGTACCATCTTTGATGGTAGACGGTAAACGGTAGATGGACTGTAGTGTGAATAGGCTATTAGATGTCAGATGTGCATCAGTGTGAATAGCCTATAATTTGAATGTCAAAATGCAAATGCCGCTTAACAGAACAGTAAAATATATTAGAATATATTCCCAAAATTGTTTATTCCGTTTATGGAATGCAATATAGAGTACATTATTCACTCAAATGTTTCGTTGGACTGGAAGACTATAAACATTTCGTATAAGTCCGTATCGTCCATTTGTCGTTTGTTTTTTATTAACACTTCTAAGCACAGAGCTATTATGTACTGCTGTTGTTAAGCACCGGCCAATACAATTGGCAAATTTACGGATTTTAAAATTTTTTCATTTATTCATTTATTTTTTTGGCAAGAAGAAGGCAATAATGGTTTCATTTCATTTTTCTACAATCTTCTCATCGTTCCGCCAAGATGGACTGTAGTGTGATTAGGCTATGTATTACTGCTGTTCTTGTCAGACCGATGCAAACGTTGTGCGTGCATGGAACTGGAGTACCCAAGCCCATTCCGCAAGCCCGCATTCGTTGTTGCCTTAAGCAAGAGAATAGCTAGCGCATATAGCTTTCACGCATGTTTTATGGCAGAGTTCCCCAGCCATAGCCCCTGGAGGACGAACATACTCACAAAGTAACACCGAATGCTATCCGAAGTCATGCATCACTGTTTAATAGAGAGAATTTACTGACATATTAATAACTGGAGATCTTAATAGCAATATGCTAAGGCTAATGTCAGAGATTACGCGAGAAGCGATAATATTTCTTGCTATGAGCAATGCGAGAAGATGACAGTGAAAGCTTTGAGCGAAGCGAGTTGCATTGATCAATTTTAATTTGCTGTCATTTAATTACCATGATTTAGTAATACAAGAAGAGGCCAGTAGTGAGAGCATGCAATTCAGAGAGCGCGAGCTGTGATTAATGTGAGCACAATTCCTTAAGAGCAGCGAGTTGCATTGCTCTATTTTAGTTATTAGGGTTATTAGTGAGGGCGTGATGGATTCAGACGAAGAATATTTTGGTACAAGAGCAACGAATAATTTTATTAGCAAAAAAAGTGTCCAGTGTCCATTCACTCAACCGAAAACGAAATGAAAAAGGAGAGTTTAATAACACAAGGCAACAAAATAATATTTTTTTTTCGGTATATTGAAGGGTTGGTGGTAATTGTGGATGATTTTTGTATGCTGAGCACGAATCTGTTTTCAGAATTGTTAAAACATGACTTTTTTTCAGAGCTCGCTAATAACTGTTAACCGTTTACCCCTTTGCGGTCTGCGCACGAGCAAAACCGAAAAAAACATAAACGCTTGCTCTCTCTCTGAGCAGAACACTTTGTTTTGATTTGTTTTGGTTTTCAGTTGACCGTTCTCAGTTGAGCTATTCTTGTTCTGCTCATTCAATAACAACCTATAGAGAGCAATCCAACTGAGCGGTCGCACATTAACAGTCAGCAGATGAGCAAAAAAATGAACGGCTCAACGCAGACGCTCTATTTTGTTTGTTTGTGTTTGGCTTGTGTGGCTCGGAAGCCCAAACGAACGCCTCATTCGCACACTCACGCATACAAATGCAAATGACTTTTATTTTCTTCGCTCGTGTGCAAACGGTCTGCGAATGAGCAGAGCGAAAGGGCAACAATAAAATTGGTTTTTCTCTGAGCGCAGACCGATATATTCAAGAGACGAGGTGAACGGTTCCTCTCTGACTCTTTGCTCAAAGGGTCCGTAAATAACAGTTATTTTTGGACATCGAAAAACGGTCAACAGTTATTTGCGAGCTCTGCTTTTTTTGCTCTACTTAGACGCATTTTGTGGGGAACTAATGTTTTTGTTTGGACTCTCTTTGATATTTTCGGAAAATACTACTCCTTAACTTGAAAATAAACAATCTCAAACAATGTTACGATTTTTTAGTATTTGTATACGAGTTCCCGAGTTGTGACCGTCTGTGGACCAGCGGTTAGTGTGCTGGACTGCTGGGCGGGAGGTCGTGGGTTCGATCCCGCCTCTGAACATCTAATAATAAAAGTATTTTTCAGTCACCTTCACCAGCTATTGGCGCCAGCTGTGAAGTAATCTAGCCATGAAAAAGCAAATTCTCAAACTTTGCCGTTCGGATTCAGCGCGTTAAACTGTAGGTCCCTTTCTCTTGTGCGAAAAATTTAAAGCACACACGCCAAGAGATTGTGAGAAGCCTTGGCTTGGCCCCGTTGGAGGAGCTGTATAGCCAATTTTATATTTACATTCAATATGATAAATCTTCGCTAAAAATAAACTTACAATTCTTTGGGATGGTTTTTTTTTTTTTTTAAGAAATAGCAATTTACGAAAATATTAAAGAGAGCCACAACAAAATTACAGCTCCCCAACAAATCGCGTATAAAAAGGGTAAAACACTCACTTCGTGCAACTTTGGACCATTTCTGAAAACGGATTCGTGTTCAGCACACAGCAAAATTATTTAGAATCCCCAACAACCCTTTAATATAGTGTAATTTATATAATGATTTACGAAAACATCCAGAAAAGTTTTTTAATTATTTGCGGATGTAAATTTCGAAGTTTGTTATATAAGATTGTAAAAAAAGTCTTGCGGTATTTTCACAAGCTTGTCTTTGCAAGCGCGTAGTTCTAGTTGTATTCGTCGCATAGGTTCACGCTAGAGCTTTTGGAAAGCTCTTTTCACGCGCTAACACGTGTTTGATTTATTGTTGTTTGTTTTTAGTCGTTCGTGAGTTATAGCGTCGCAAACATGGTTGAAAATAAAGAGAAAATACGGCATATTTTACAGTACTACTACGATAAAGGCAAAAATGCATCTCATGCTGCCACTAAAATTTGTGCAGTTTATGGACTCGATACAGTTTCCATTTCCACCGCACAACGATGGTTTCAACGTTTTCGTTCTGGTGCAGAGGTGATCGAAGATGCGCCACGGTCCGGAAGGACTGTCGTCGAAAATTGCGATAAAATCGCTGAATTGATCGAAACAGACCGGCATAGTAGCAGCCGTAGCATCGACCAAGAGCTGGGCATGAGTCATCAAACCGTTATAAACCATTTGAAGAAGCTTGGATTCAAAAAGAAGCTCGATGTATGGGTGCCACACGACTTGACGCAAAAAAACATTTTTGCCCGTATGGATGCATGCGAATCGCTTCTGAATCGCAACAAAATCGACCCGTTTTTGAAGCGGATGGTGACTGGCGATGAAAAGTGGGTCACTTACGACAACGTGAAGCGCAAACGGTCGTGGTCGAAAAGCGGTGAAGCTGCCCAGACGGTGGCCAAGCCTGGATTGACGGCCAGGAAGGTTCTTCTGTGTGTTTGGTGGGATTGGCAGGGAATCATCCACTATGAGCTGCTCCCCTATGGCCAAACGCTCAATTCGGACCTGTACTGCCAACAACTGGACCGCTTGAATGCAGCACTCATGCAGAAGAGGCCATCTTTGATCAACAGAGGCCGAATTGTCTTCCATCAGGACAACGCCAGACCACACACATCTTTGGTGACGCGCCAGAAGTTCCGGGAGCTCGAATGGGAGGTTCTTTTGCATCCACCGTATAGTCCGGATCTCGCACCAAGTGATTACCACCTATATCTGTCCATGGCGAAAGAGCTTGGTAGTCGGAAGTTGGCCACAAGAGAGTCCTGTGAAAATTGGCTCTCCGAGTTTTTTGCCAATAGGGAAGCGAGCTTCTAATAGAGGGGCATTATGAAGTTGGCATCTCGTTGGGAACTCGTCATCGAACAAAACGGCGCATATTTGACTTAAATCGCATTATTATAACCAATTTTATGAACAATTGAAAATTCAATAAAAATACCGCAAGGCTTTTTTGACAACCTATATTTTATATTATTAGAATCTAAATTTATTACAAAAAGCGGATGACTGGTTGGAGTGGTAAAGACAACTTGTTCCAGATGTTTGATTTATGAGTAAATTGCAGTGAGTATTGAGATTTTCTTCTTTTTTTTTTTGGTAGTCCGTTCTAGAGGAAAAATCTCAAAATTTGTTGTTTAAAAGTTTAGAATTTGGAATTTTGAAAGTGTGTGAATTTTTCCCAATTTGGCTTCAGTTGATCAATATGGCTGACTATGGTGGTCACCTTCCATTTCTTGATGCTGCTGCTGCTGCTGTTTGGGTAGTCACTGTAAGGGCGCAGTGGGCACTTCACCTGGATTTGGTGCATCAATGCCAAACATGCAGTTGTGTGGATTGGTTAAAATCTTGTTGTGGCTATTGTAGAAGTTGTTGTTGCCGTAGTTGTTGTTGTTATTAGGATTGTTGTTACGGCTGTGAAATGAAAAGGTAGAGAATAAGACCTTATGGGAACATTGAGACTATACCCACCTCGCTTGATTGAATCCAAATGTGGTGTTGTTGTGATAATTCTTATGTCCGGCCTGACGCTGACGACGTCTTAGTATATAACGCAGCTCATCTTCCTGCAACTCAAAGAAACGCATACTTTCTGCATTATAATGGGTAAGTAAATAGTGATCAGCTTCCGTATCCTTCGACTGATGTGCAAAGAGCAAAACACAAGCCAACTCCTGTCCACTCATTGACATCATTTCGCTTAACGGGATGACGGGCTGGCCATCCGGATGGCATAAGAACTGACATAGACGGTCGCCCAGCTGATGCCAGGCTGACTGAGCATTAACACCACCAAAGGCATGCGATGGTGATGTGAATATCGGGTTGTGTTGCTGGGCAAGGATAAATCTCAAATCAAACTATTCTCAACCAAATTTACTTACTTGATTATAATGTTGATTCCACACGCCGCCAAGTGAAGGATTGTGAAGATTGTTTGATGGTATCCCCTGGTTTGGATTCGTTTTAGTAAAATGAAACTTCCTTAACTTGTTTGGAGCAGCTGCAGCTCCGTTCAACTTGAAATCCGCATAGGTCTGATACTCAACCCGTTTGTGTTTATGCTGTGGCAGGTGTGGATAATATTTCAAATTGCTAGCATAATAGGGCTCGTCCTTTTTATCCTTCTCCAAGTCCAAGGTCGAGAGCAAGTTGTTCACTTCTTCAGCCGACGCCTCACCCAAATTGCTGGCACAACCGAAGTTCTCCGATTTGGCTTTACTTTCAGTATTCTCTTCCTTATTGACAGGCTCCTGATTTTTCACCTGATTTGCGTTAATCTTTCAAGCGGTGGCATTTAGTTAAATTGGTGCAAAGGCCACAGCAACAGTTTACTTACCCGTGATCCCGATGGGAAATCGCACTCATTTCCGCTTAGATTCATTATTTCCCGATATCACACAAATATTAAATTAATGGAATAAATTTTTGCGTCTATTTTTTGTTTAGTTTTTATAGATTTATGTTCTACTTGCTCACAGTTCGAAACACGAATGAAATTCTGAGTTTTTTAGGGCCATTAAATCAAATTCCAAAAACTGAACTAATTGTCAAGGCCTACTGATTTAATTCAGAAATTTAGGTAAACGTAATTAAATGTCACAGGGCTGATGTAACAACTAAAGGTATCGACTTGCTTGGCTTCGATATTCTGAGTTATAATTGGTTTGGTGATTAATGGTAGTGGTGTTTTTTCAGCCCTGGGGTTCAATTATATCTTTAAAATTTTTCGCTATTCAGTCGCAAGACTCTGTACCAAGTCTGAAAGTCCCCTTCAGTAATTTGTTTCTGATAGTTGAATGGTTGACTGATAAAATTATATACAAAGAACACATTTTCGTTGTTTAAATCTACCCATTTCTAAAGCTAATTTTACTGCGAAATATTGAATAGAATAAGCAGTTTTGGCTGTGGGTTGATAATATTACATGTCATTCTGTCAGCCAATCGGGCGTACAGATTTACATATAGATTTCGCTAGAACCTCGAGATGCCTTCAAGCCGTTTCCATTAAATTCTCTTAAATGCTTAATAGTTATTAAATATTTTGTATACATAGAAATTACATTTAATTAGTTAATAAATTAAATATTAAAGTCAATGCCTTTGCCTTAGAGCAAGGTTCAAACTTCCTATCACAATGTACTCCTCGTACATAACGTTAATCAAGAGAGTAGAAAAGCATCCTGAAGCTCGGCCAGGGACTCTACGAGATGACATGCGCCACCTGGAACAGGTAAGAAATGGCACCTGGAGGGGTAATTAAATATACAAAATTAAACCAATTCTATATAGATTCTCCATATCAGCTAAAACCCACCACGTGCATGTATGGTCACATCGGAACCCCCATGTAGATTCTCATCCGTATTGATGGCCACCTGTTGGGTAAACTCCCAGTCAGTGGTGTCCAATTTGGTGCTTAACATCCATCCGGAAGCCTTTGTAGCTGCTGCCATAGGTGAGAGAAATGTCTGTTCGGTTTTGGAGTTACCGGCCAGACCCAAAATACTTGCTCCGCCTGCCGGATGTCCATTAATGGTAAGGGTATGCGAGTGATCAGTCCTCACTATGAGCAGGGTCTCATCCACTTGGTCTCTGTGCGGAAAGCATTTAGTGAAACAACAAAATAGAGTGAAAGGTAACGGAGCCTACCTGGACTTAAGAAAGACCAGTGCGGCCTGGACAGCCTCATTAAGAGCCAACACTTCGCTTAAAGCTTTGCGTGCAGCTCCACGTTAATGCGCCTGATCGAGCATGCCCGCCTCCACAACTCTCTATTGCCCAAGTCCTTTAGAGGATGTGAAGTCCTAGAGTCTGCGGTTGTATCAGTGGACTGCGACTGATCCTTCAACGGTTCGGGCAACTTCACATGACTCGCCTTTTCTTAGCCGTCACCTTTCTGGTGGGCTGTACAGCCTATATAAGAATACGTAGACAGTATCGTTAGGGATACTGACCACGTCAGTATCGCCAGGAATAGTGACGACGTGTTCGCACATAGGATATACATCCCACCAGAGAGGTCAGGACTTTGAAAAGGCATTTCAAGTGAAGTTGCCCGCACCGTTGAAAGATCAGCCTCAAATCCTTCAACGATGCGGACAACTTCACATGATCCGCCGCTTGACCAAAAAGCAATTGGACTCGTATAATTTCCAGAATGCAATTGTGAAGGATGTGTGGTTTGGAGCGGAGGATATCAGCCCTGCCGGAAAATACACAGAATTAAATGGCAAAGAGATTACGAATTTTGTACAAAATGTTACTTACTTCTGAGGTGCGTGATATGGAGACCCTGATAAAGGTATAGAAAATCATGCTTGAAGATAATTTCCATGTGGCTGGTGTGCTCGAACAAGACGAGGAAGATGGAGAATCACAAATGCAAGAACAGGACTGTAAGCCTTCCTACTCTGACGATGAGTAGAGTGAGAAGATAGTGGAAATTGAACAGGGCGAATTTTGAATTTTTTTTTTTTTTTTTTTTTTATTAGTGTTTCTGCTACGGGTGTATGTTGTCGACTGAGTTTAAAATTAGTTGGTTGGCAGTCATGACCGAACAGCAGTTTGACAGTCATCCACAATGCCTACTTAGATTGACATCCGTTTTTTATATTTACAAAGGCAACTGAGTTGTTTTCACTCTGAGGCACAGCCAACATCATTATCAAAAATGCACTATAGGAAATTTTGCCATTTATTAGGCATAAACCCCTTTTCCAAAAGTGCTGAAAACTTAATTATTTTTTGCCTCATTAGTTCACAAATACATCAGTCTTTAATGTTGCGTACCACGAATTTTGATTTAACAGAGCACTGTTAACTGAGCAGCTGCTAAAGTCAGGTTATGCTAACGAATGATAGTTCAATGTTAAATGTATGTTTTTTTGCAGCAATTTGTAATGGCCAAATATCAATAAAAACAGAAAGTTTTGTAGAATATTTTTGATGGAATCTACTCGTTGTGGTATGTACTATGTTTTAGTGCCTTTGATCTGTAGAAATTAATCGTGGCGTCCCTAAAGTTGCGGGTATTTGTGATTCAACCCACAAAAAAAAATTTGGGAAGAAAATTGAACTTTGCAAAGCCCTACCAAATTTGGTTTAGATTTGTTAGAGCTGTGAATTTTACCACCGTTTAGAGCTATCAATTTAGCTTCTGTATCACTTTTTCTCAACCGCAATTATGTGCAATTCTTTGCAAAATTTCCCTTTTTAGGACTCAACCTCATTTTCTGCAATGCCTACTTGCATGCCAAATGAAAAAATTTGACGAGTCGAGAAGATGTTATTCTTCATTTTTTTAGAGAGGTGTTGGGTCAAAAACTTTCAGTCGCATATAAAAGTTATTTAAAAGAAATAAGGAAGGATGTTTTGTGCAATTCTGGCGATGAATTGCGGAAATTCAACCGAATAATGCAACAATTTGAACGCAGAAAATCAATTCTTAACCATTGAGAAGCACATGAACCCAGAGTGTCATTTGCGCAAAAACGTATTAGAGATCATAGGAAACAAATTGCTGGAGATAACTTGGTACAAGAAGCAAGCATAGCTGCTCGTAAAAAGTAAAAAACGACAAGCTGACCACGCAGCAGTTCTTAAGATAGTTTATAAAAGTCCTCAAAAGGCAAAAATGATCCGAAATTTAGTGTCACACCCAATCAAGAACCCTTTTCGGTCTTTCGGTAAATGCCTTGCCTTTAAAGTGCAGTATTTCGCAGTTAGAAATGACTGTAAGAACAGAACAGAAATCCCAAAAAAATTAATAAGTCGCACTTTTTTTTAGGATACCCGAAATTCCATAAAGTTTGCGGGCGAAAAATATATTTCTTATTACGCGTCAATAATTGTACAATTATACTAGGGGGGTTGATTTTTTTTCGCCCAAAGCGTATACCAAAAACGAAATCTACGGTCAATTCTAAGAAAATTTCACCAAGAAACCATGGGTCTAAAATGAATTCCTGGTCCGCGCAAATCGACTTCAAATATTTATATTACATATTCCCAAAAAACAAGTTAGAAAGTCGGTGAAGCCCGACTATAACATACTCTGTATACCCCAAAGCTTTATATTTATCTGACAAATTTAATATAGCAGCCACACAAAGTGTTGAAGAAGTCATAAAGTGAGTCCAGTGCTGCCCATCAACGTTAAACCGGTGCTACCCATCAAAATTTGTTGTTTTCCGTATAACACCGCTATCGTTCATCCGATCTTCATAATTTATTTGTCGAATCATCTGCAAAACTGTGGGAGATATGAGGCTTTTTCTGAATCGCGGGGGCGGAAGAGGGCGTGGCAACCTGTGACATAAAAATTTATCTGCCTGCATCTACAAAAAGTATTTGTCCCATACAAGACAAACTTCTATCTCTCACCATGTCAGAGATATGTACTTTTACAGGTTTATGGACGGACATGGCTATCTCTGGTATTAGATTTTTTTAGCTTGTGATTTTTCGACCTAACAAAAGGGTGGTTTGCCGGTAGATACTAGCACTAAAATACCTGCAGAAATTATCTGGCTTTTGTTTGGCAACTACAATAAATATAATAACAATTGCTCAAAAATATGGAATCAATGGGAGATTTTGTTAGACTTACTGAGGAAATAGCCGACAGTGTTTGAGTTATTGAATGAATGTGAAAACATTGATCCCGAATAACCGATTGACGGAATGCTAAGCTGCTACTTGACAGTCCTGGCAAAAGACATCACAAGCAGAAATATTTTCCTACTTCCTTCCTCTGCAACACTAGGGAAGCAATGTGTAGAAAAGATAAACCGGCTCAGTTCCACCTGAGATTTTGATTTGCTTTTCTTTGTACCATCTTTCAACGATTAACTGAATCAATTTGATTCTCCATCGTTGCTCGTTGACAACCTCAATGACTCATTAATTATATCATCTTGTTCAGTGACAAATTGGAAACTAAAATAGTGCATTCTAAATAGGATATATTTGTTCGCCAAAAAATTTGATTTGTTGCTGTTTCTTCAATTTGCAAAATCAAATTTGTTCCTGTTTATTCAGCATTTGTAAATTCACAAAATGGCCAGCACACATACATATGAGAAAACAAAAGATCTGGCAACACCATCTCAACGTTAAGTTGCCTGCGCCACGGCATTTCATGAATTGACGCCGAATTCATAGTCAACTTTCGTGTGTAATCGAATTCATAAAATGGTGTTTATGCACTTTCGGAGGCATTTCATGAAATGATTTTGCAAAATGAGCATAGCATAAACGTAGTATGTATGTCCATTAACCTGTAAAAGTACAGATCTCCGACACGGTAAGAGATAGGGGTTTGACTTGAATGGGACAAATACTTCTTGTAGATGCAGGCAGATAAATTTTTATGTCACAGGCTGCCACGCCCTCTTCCGCCCCCGCGATTCAGAAAAAGCCTCATATCTCCCGCAGTTTTGCAGATAGATGGTTTGTACCTTCTAGAGATATTTTGTAATCATGATTAATTATCGATTCGCCAAAGAAATTATGAAGATCGGATGAACGATAGCTGAGTTATACGGAAAACAACAAATTTTGATGGGTAGCACCGGTTCAACGTTGATGGGCAGCACTGGACTCACTTTATGACTTCTTTATCACTTTGTGTGGCTGCTATATTAAATTAATCAGATAAATGAAACCTTTGGGGTATACAGAGTACAGGGTTGTCCATATTCGACGGACCCATCTGGCAACGCCATAACTTTTGACAGAGATGTCAGATCGCTTAATGACATACCGCGTTTGAAGCGTCAGTCCAAGCAGATTTTTACCATGGAACAATACACGCCACGCGAGCGCTCTGAAGTAGTTGAAATTTACATTCAACAGAACAAGTCAATTGTGAAAACTCAACGTGCTTTTAAAAAATTAAAAATTAAGCCCATTTCACATTGAATGGGACCGTAAATAAGCAAAATTGCCGTATTTACGCCACTGAAAATCCTCAGGAGATTCAAGAAGTGCTTCTTCATGACGAAAAAGTCACAGTTTGGTGCGGCGTTAGTGCGAAAACGGTCATTGGGCCGTTTTTCTTCCAAAATGAAAATGGCCATGCTGTTACCATCAACCAGGAGCGTTATCGCGACATGATGACCAATTTTGTGATGCCAATTATTCGTCGAAAGCGTATGAGGCAGTTCTGGTTTCAACAAGACGGCGCTCCACCGCACACAAGTCGCATAACAATCGATTTTCTGAAGAAATTGTTTCCGGGCCGTTTGATGTCGAAAAGTGGTGATTTGGACTGGCCACCGCGTTCGCCCGATTTGACGCCGCCTGACTTCTTCTTGTGGGGATATTTGAAGTCAAAGGTTTACGTTAACAAGCCAAGGACCGTAGAAGAGCTCAAGGACAACATTCGTGAAGAAATAGCCGCTATTCCGGCCGAAATGTTGGCGAAATCGATGGAAAATGCTGCAAAAAGGGCACAATACGCCATCAACGCCAGAGGCGGCCATTTGAGAGATATCAAATTAAATGATGTAAGATTGCCAATCGCCAAATTTTTATTTTTTCTTTGATGGTTAAACAAACCGTCTAATATGGGAACTAATTCATATTTAGACCCATGGTTTAGGTGAAATATTTTTACAATTGAGGTACTAATGTACGCATATAAAAATGGGTAAAGGAGATCCTAGGATGTGCAAATGTTTGTAACGGAGAGAAGGAAACATCCCGATCCCATGAAAGTATATATATTCTTGATCAGCATGGATAGCCGAGTCGATTTAGCCATGTCCGTCTGTCCGTCCCGTCCGTCCGTTGTCCGTCTGTCTGTATGAACGCGTCGATCTCCAGAGATGTGGTAGAGATAGAGGTTTGACATGTATGGGACAAATGCTTCTTTTATCTATACGCAGATCAAGTTTGTTTCAAATTTTAATACGCCCCCTTCCGCCCCCGCAATTTGGAAAAAATATTATATCTCTATAGTTTTGAAGATAGATGATTCGTACTTTCTAAGAGATAGTTAGTAATTAGCAAAATAAATCGATTTGCCGAAGAAATGATAAAAATCGGATGAACGGTTCCAGAAGTTATGGGCAAAAAAGCGAACCAAGCCAGCCCGCCACCACCCCCACCCACCTAATAAAAATGTTGCATACTTTGGATGGTCACCCTAATAAACGCAGGAGCACTATTAAACATGTTTTTTCATGACTAACGGGTTTATCGAAGTCGGTTAGAGCCGACTTCAACTTACGCTCTCGTTGTCAATTGTACAGGGTATATTGAAGTCGGGCTACTCGACTGCAACGGTCTTACTTGTTGCTATACGCTTTGTACCGCACACAGTGGTCGATTCTGGCAATCTGGCTGGCAATAAATGCAAATTTCAAAACTCAAATCTTGCAGATGTTTTTAATTTTCTTGAAAACTAACATCCCGCCAATATTTATTCCGATTTTTATATATTTTTTTATCCGATAGTCACGACGTCGTGAGCGTGCAAAACTTCATATACTTTTTTTACCATCCCTAAAATCATTTTCGCGCCTTTTTATGGCTTTTTGTTTTGGGCTGAGAAAAATTAAGTTTTGCGATTAGTTGTGAAGTGAGACTTGAATTTGACAAGAATTGGTATGTATTTAATAAAGAAAATTTGTGTGTGTCCTGTTCTTATATGTGTTAGTGGTAAATCGATGTCGAACTTCACATTTCTTTTAGAGTACAGCTACTTACATAACCGCGACTTTCGTAGAGTAGAACTTTTGATATTGGCCCGTATTGGTCTTAAATCTTTATGTGTTTATTAAAATCGTCAATTGTGAATCGTCCAGTGTCAAAATGAACTGCAACTTTCCGCAAATTATCAGTTTATTACATTTTATAGGCAAAATGTCAGTCTTGAGAGGCACGCTTTTTACGATATGGCACAATGAGACAGAGCAACAAAAAAAAATTGAAGCGATGCAAAATCATATTTTTTCCAACATCATTGACAAAAACAGTCTCAGCGATGAGAAATGCCAACACATAAAAAAAAATTGTCCAATTTTGCTTCACAGGCTGCAAAAAAGTGGAAAGATTGCAAAAGATGCATGTCATGGTTTCAGAAGAAACACGAAAATTGGCTGAATGATCGGATTGAATTTATTGAAACAGCAACTTTTAACCCTGGACGCCCAGCAAAACTTTTCTCTGACTGCAAAGCTCATCGCCAAGTTCAACGTGTTTCTGATATTATTAAGGAAACCCCCTGCGAAGAATTGGTAGTAGCTGCTCGCGTCAGTTTATATAATGCTGGAAAAAGAAGTGCTTCTCAGATGTTATTTAATCTAGATTCGGATACACCTAAAATCAAAAAACCAGCAGCTAAAAATGTATCTTACTTTACCGCAGAGGAAGCTTTAGCCCTTTTTATTGATGGAGACTTAACCAAAAATTCATACCAGTTAATTCAAAATTCTGTGAAAGAGCATGGTTCAAAAATGTTTCCCTGTTATGATGTGTTGCTAAGAGCTAAAAAAGCTTGTTATCCTAAAGGCATCCAAATTTCAGAAATTTCAGCGGAAGTCAATTTGCAGTTTTTGGTTGACCACACTGTTGCCCGGATAATTGAAGGACATGAAGAAGCATTTAAAGGAATGGAAGCTCATGGAAACAGTCCTACACTAAAAGGCATATATAAATGGGGCTGCGATGGCAGCAGTGGCCATTCAACTTACCGTCAGCGATTTAGTGATCCTGAAATTGGAGTTGTTGACGAACATATATTTTCAATTTGCATTGTTCCGCTGCAAATATTAGATTTAAATAATGCTATAATTTGGCAAAATGAGCGGCCTTCTTCAACACGGTTTTGCAGACCAATAAAGATCATTTTCGCAAAGGAAACTGCAGACTTAGTCCGTACCGAAGTTAAAAATATAAATCAACAAATAAGACAGATTCTTCCCACAACATTTAATGATTTTCAAATAAATCATGAATTTCATTTAACAATGATTGATGGGAAGGTATTCAGCTCGATTGCAGAAACATCGTCGCAGGTCTGCGGAATTTGTAATGCAACTCCTTCAACATTCAACAATTTAAAACAAATTTTTTTAAAACCTCCTAAGGAACATTTGTTTAAATATGGGCTATCTACTCTTCATGCATGGATCCGATGTTTTGAATGCATTATTCATATTTCATATCGACTATCAATAAAGAAGTGGCAAGTTCGCGAAGCCGATAAAGCAATTGTTGCACTGAGGAAGATTGAGATTCAAAATGAACTCCGGAAACAAATGGGTCTTTTGGTTGATATTCCCATGGCTTGTTCGGGAAACACCAATAACGGGAATACTGCGAGAAAATTTTTTCATCAACCACACTTGGCATCCACAATAACAGGAGTGCATATTGACCTGATACAAAGATTTAGCGTTATTTTACGCACAATGGCATGTGGTTACAAGGTTAATGTTGAAGCTTTTCGCCAATACGCTTGGGATACCGCAACAATATTTGTACAGGAATACCCATGGTTTTATATGCCCTCCTCTGTTCATAAAATCTTAATACATGGGGCAGATATTATAAAAAATGTTTCCCTTCCAATCGGCATGATGTCTGAGGAAGCGCTTGAAGCGCGAAACAAGGATATGCGCGCTTATCGGATGAACCACACACGAAAAAATTCGCGTAGCAATACGATGGAAGACCTAATGCACGCATTGTTACTTACGTCAGACCCTCTAATAACCTCATTATCAAAAAGTACTTCATCGTACTCAAAAAAGTACTTTGAACTGGATAAAGAGGTCATCCAACTTTTAGAAGATGAGCCCGAACAAAACAACTCAGATGCTGAATAACCATTTTTAATTGTTTTCATCTTATATTTATATAAAATTAAAATTTTCTGAAAAAAAAATTTTATTTAAAAAAAAAAAAAAATTAAAAAATTATTTTTAAAAAATTAAAAATAAATTTAAAAAAAAAAATGTTTTGCTCAAAAAAATCCTTTATTTTTTTGTTTACAAATTTATAAAAATAATTCCAAGAATAATAGTTCATTATTTTGTATGTTATTATTTATTGACTGCCAGATTGGCTAAATCGACCACTGTGGTACAGGG
>JAEIFU010003904.1:0-22486 GCA_018904235.1 Lordiphosa stackelbergi | reverse complement strand
AGTTGTATTCGTCGCATCGGTTCACGCTAGAGCTTTTTGGAAAGCTCTTTTCACGCGCTAACACGTGTTTGATTTATTGTTGTTTGTTTTTAGTCGTTCGTGAGTTATAGCGTCGCAAACATGGAGCAAAATAAAGAGAAAATACGGCATATTTTACAGTACTACTACGATAAAGGCAAAAATGCATCTCATGCTGCCAATAAAATTTGTGCAGTTTATGGACCCGATACAGTTTCCATTTCACCGCACAACGATGGTTTCAACGTTTTCGTTCTGGTGCAGAGGTGATCGAAGATGCGCCACGGTCCCGGAAGGGGCCTGTCGTCGAAAATTGCGATAAAATCGCTGAATTGATAGTAGCAGCCGTAGCATCGGCCAAGAGCTGGGCATGAGTCATCAAACCGTTATAAACCATTTGAAGAAGCTTGGATTCAAAAGAAGCTCGATGTATGGGTGCCACACGACTTGACGCAAAAAAATTTTTGCCCGTATGGATGCATGCGAATCGCTTCTGAATCGCAACAAAATCGACCCGCTTTTGAAGCGGATGGTGACTGGCGATGAAAAGTGGGTCACTTACGACAACGTGAAGCGCAAACGGTCGTGGTCGAAAAGCGGTGAAGCTGCCCAGACGGTGGCCAAGCCTGGATTGACGGCCAGGAAGGTTCTTCTGTGTGTTTGGTGGGATTGGCAGGGAATCATCCACTATGAGCTGCTCCCCTATGGCCAAACGCTCAATTCGGACCTGTACTGCCAACAACTGGACCGCAATACAGCACTCATGCAGAAGAGGCCATCTTTGATCAACAGAGGCCGAATTGTCTTCCATCAGGACAACGCCAGGCCACACACATCTTTGGTGACGCGCCAGAAGCTCCGGGAGCTCGGATGGGAGGTTCTTTTGCATCCACCGTATAGTCCGGATCTCGCACCAAGTGATTACCACCTATTTCTGTCCATGGCGAACGAGCTTGGTAGTCGGAAGTTGGCCACAAGAGAGTCCTGACAATTGGGAACCGAGCTTCTATAAGAGGGGCATCTCGTTGGGAACTCGTCATCGAACAAAACGGCGCATATTTGACTTAAATCGCATTATTATAACCGATTTCAGAAAATGAGCGGCAATCGGAACTGATGGGTTTAGCGGTAAATGAGGACAAGACGAAGTACCTTGTATCTTCGAAACAGAAGTCTACGCGTCTTGGACAATTCGGTCCAATGGGAGAGTACAACTTTAAAGTTGTAGTGAACTTTGTCTACCCCGGTGACAACAACATCAGCCGGAAAATCTGAAGAAGAATCACACTCGCCAACACACTTTCCAACATATCGGCTGAAATGTTACAAATAAATTCTTTCATATTGGCTTCCAGTGCGTCAACTGTTAAGGGCTTGTCGCTTTAGTCAGTGGGTAGCGCCCGGGGCGGAAATCGACTTAGCCGCCCCCTACCTCTTGAATCGTTCTAAATTTTAAACTTCTTTCTACAATTAAAATTTAGTTTTTCTTATTCTTTGCATCAAAAACTTCTCTGTAACCTAAAGGGACGTTACGCAGGATTTTGATTAGGGATGACAAAGACCTAAATTATTCGAGGGGTTTATTTAGCTAAAAGTTGCTATCATCGTTAAAATATTCTTTACTGGGGTATATAAGGATGCGCAAAAGCCGCGGAAACGATTTTTACATACCTCCTTAACCAAAATTTAAAAAAAAATTGACTTCGGTGGACCAAAACAAAAATAATTTCGAGGTCGAACGTAGTTTTCTGGTTTGAAGCCAAATGCGATTTGAATAAGCTTTCTTTGCAGTCTGCCTGCAGAGGTTTTTACTTGAGGCTGATTTTACTTGACGAGTTGGTCTACGTTTTTTGGAAACATAACATAACCCAAACTGTGGAAGTCTATCCGTTCGATCTCAGTGGCAAAAATGCTTTAGTTTAGAAATAGGACATGAGATTGTCCTGCTCGTTGGGCGCCATTATGACCTAAGAAATTGAAAGTTGTCTAGTATAGTATTGTAAACCCCAATTATTCGGAAAATATCGCGAAATCGATAGATAGCGAGCTATGAAGAATTAATGTAAAAATATTATTTGGTGTTTGTTAATTGTTTTTTTTATAATTGACACAATTTTGTGTCGTATTTTCCATGTAACAAGGAATTAAATAACTCTGTCTAAATTGATTAAAAAGTTTCTTTTAAAAAAACTTTCTGATTTTGCTCATATGTAGGATAGACATTTTTGATTTTTAATATGGAAAGTATGGTTATTTTTGGTATAAAATCATAAGAAATTTTCAAAGCTTACTACAAATCTGCACCTCCCTGCATACGCCCTTGATAACATAATCCATATATTGGAAGCAGAGGATAAAATAGTGGATATATGGATTGCCTAACATCTTTGATTAAGTCAAACACAAGGTATTTAAACTGCAGCATTTTTGACTCTGTCCATTGTAGACCACTGATCTTTTAATCCCTTTTAATGCCTTCTAAACCTTAAAGCTTTCAAAAATGCGTTCAATAAATATTATAATTTTTACTAGATCTTGAAGTGCAGAATCTTGCAACGTTCTCCAATAAAGTGCTGCATGTTCTCCAGCTTCTTCGAATCGCAAAGTGAGCATAAACCATCGTTGAACGTGCTTCTGGGACAGCTGTTCTACCGATCCATGTTATGGTTCGTTGTTTGATGGCGATATTGCAGAGCTCTGCCCGTACCTACTGCATAGTTTAAATGTTTATATACGCTAGTTTCGCGCCTCTGTTATGGCTATGATACATTTCCTTTTACCCATTCGAAGTCTACTACTGTTGTATTCGATATATAACTGAGGTGCAGATTAAGGCTATAAAAATGTCCGTCTTCTAGTCCTGCATCGATTGCTAATAAAGGGTATATTTAGCTATAATCTTTTTGGTTAAATACACACGTTTCGTGTTTTGTTTCACTGTCAAACATCTTCAGTTTGGTCTATAATTTAACCACGAATCGTCTTACAAACGAACAACGCTTGCAAATTATAGAATTTTATTATCAAAATGACTGCTCTGTTAAGAAAGTTCATCGCGCGCTTCTTCCATTTTCTGGTTTGTTTAATCGACCCACTAAAGCGCCTGTTCGGGCTATTGTGACTAAATTTCGCACCAAATTTACATTGTTGGACATTAAACCAGCAACACGCTTACGTGGAGTGCGAACTGAAGAAAATATCGCAGCTGTGTCGGCCATCATTTATCGATTCGTCGCCGTTCGCAGCAGTTGGGTCCCTGTTACAATTTTGCGGAAGGATTTAGGTGTGAAGCCTTTCAAAATACAACTGGTGCAAGAATTGAAGCCGAACGACCCACCGCAACGTATATTTTTAGGTGAATGGGCTCTTGGAAAGTTGGCCGATAATCCACTTTTTTTCAGCGACGAAGCTCATTTTGGCTCAATGGGTACGTAAAAAGCAGAATTGTCGATTTTGGAGTGAATATCAGCCAGAAGCATTGCAAGAGCTACCAATGCATCCAGAAAAAGTCACAGTTTGGTACGGTTTATGGGCTGGTGGCATCATTGGACCGTACTTCTTCAAAAATGATGCGAATCGTAACGTAACTAGGAATGGTGAGCGCTATCGTGAGATGATATCCAACTTTTGTTGGCCCAAAATGCAAGAGCTTGACTTGCATGACATGTGGTGTCAACAAGACGGTGCCACATGCCACACAGCACGCGCAACAATGGACTTATTGAGAGGCGAGTTCGGTGAACATTTTATTTCACTTTTGGGACCGGTCAATTGGCCGCCTAGATCGTGCGATGTTAAAGCTCATGTCTATACAGACAAGCCCGCTTTAATTGACGCATTGGAAGACAATATTTACAAGGTTTATGCTATGCTCATTTTGCAAAATCATTTCATGAAATGGGTCCGAAAGTGTGTGCATAAACACCATTTCATGAATTCGACTTACACACGAAAGTTGACTATGAATTCGACGTCAATTCATGAAATGCTGTGGCGTAACCAGCTTAAGTTTCGCATTTGCTACCAGATCCCTTTTTTTCAATGTCTGGTAACATTGTGCCTTAGCAAACAGCTGTTCATAAATTTTAGCCAATTTGCGCACATAATAAAATGTTTCAAGCACATAAATATCCATAAATATGGATTTTCAGAGCAAGCGATCGTTTTGGGCGGACGATAAAGTTGCCAAATTACTTGGCTTAGTAAAGGAAAACAACATATTAAGCCACCTCCATGGAAAACTAAAAGAAACAACGCCAAATACAAAACTCTTTCCGACAATTTAAGGGCTAAAAGCATGTTTAAATGTAGCGAGCAAGTAAAAACAAAGCTTCGGTTGCGAAAAAAAAACTTCTGGAAGGGAGAATTGCACCCACTTTAACGAACTGAACGAGCTATTTGGGACGCGTCCTGTATCAGCGGCTAATGGTGTCGACACATCTGTTGACGATTTTGACTTCATTTTTCAAAATGTAAAGGATGAAACGTCTACGGAGTTTGTAACGCATAGAAGGAATCATCTCCGACCACATAAAGTATATATAATATATTCTTGATCAGAATGACGAGCTGAGTTGATACAGCCATGTCCGTCTGTCCGTCTGTCTGTTTCTACGCGAACTAGTCCCTCAGTTTTGGAGCTATCGAGCTGAAACTTTGCACAGAGTCTTCTTTTTACTGCACGCTGCTAATATGTCGGAACCGACCGGATCGGATGACTACTTCTTGTAGCTGCCATACAAATGTTCGTTCGGAAAATGGGTTTTAGTAAGAAAAACTGTTTTGTTCTCAATATTATCGCTCTCAAACACGGTCATGGGTAATATGTAATGTTTTTAAGCTGATCTGCGAAGTTTGGTCGAAGTCGCTAACCGTTGAGACAAGCTATTTCAAGTGTATGAAAACTTCGGTACAGACGAAGTTAGCTTTGCCTTTCTCGTTTTTTTTTTTTTAAATCAAAGAAAAAAATAAAAATTTGGCGGTTGGCAATCTTAATCATTTAATTTGTTCCAAGTAGATTTGTTTACATCAATTTTTGAATATGATAACTCTCAAATGGCCGCCTCTGGCGTTGATGGCGTATTGTGCCCTTTTTGCAGCATTTTCCATCGATTTCGCCAACATTTCGGCCGGAATAGCGGCTATTTCTTCACGAATGTTGTCCTTGAGCTCTTCTACGGTCCTTGGCTTGTTAACGTAAACCTTTGACTTCAAATATCCCCACAAGAAGAAGTCAGGCGGCGTCAAATCGGGCGAACGCGGTGGCCAGTCCAAATCACCACTTTTCGACATCAAACGGCCCGGAAACAATTTCTTCAGAAAATCGATTGTTATGCGACTTGTGTGCGGTGGAGCGCCGTCTTGTTGAAACCAGAACTGCCTCATACGCTTTCGACGAATAATTGGCATCACAAAATTGGTCATCATGTCGCGATAACGCTCCTGGTTGATGGTAACAGCATGGCCATTTTCATTTTGGAAGAAAAACGGCCCAATGACCGTTTTCGCACTAACGCCGCACCAAACTGTGACTTTTTCGTCATGAAGAGGCACTTCTTGAATCTCCTGAGGATTTTCAGTGGCGTAAATACGGCAATTTTGCTTATTTACGGTCCCATTCAATGTGAAAATGTGAAATTTTTTAAAAGCACGTTGAGTTTTCACAATTGACTTGTTCTGTTGAATGTAAATTTCAACTATTTCAGAGCGCTCGCGTGGCGTGTATTGTTCCATGGTAAAAATCTGCTTGGACTGACGCTTCAAACGCGGTATGTCATTAAGCGATCTGACATCTCTGTCAAAAGTTATGGCGTTGCCAGATGGGTCCGTCGAATACGGACAACCCTGTATAAGTTTGTTTAATTCGTTATTTATCGGAACAGGCAAGCAGAGAGATATAGCAGCAGCCAGCAGCAGGTTGTGTAGCAGCGCACACAAAAAATTTATTTTTTGTGTGAATCGCTTTCTTATGCCTGAGAAGAGACTTTTTCGTATCTCCCAAAAGAAACGCTTTCTCCCCTTCAAGAAGTGTAGCAGAGTGACACATTTCTTCCCGAAGGGAGATGAGAATGCGATAAATATGCGATATCGCCAGAGTGAAGCGACACCTACTGAAAGAATCGCATTCTTATCTTCTGTGATAAAAAATGTTTGCTGGGAGTTGTTTTTCCCACTGCACCACGAAGCGAACGTCAAGCGAGAGTATCGAAAAACTATCGCATTCGAGCTCAAAAGTGATACGACAGGCGAAAGTGTCGTCAAATTATCGCTTTCAAGCTTGAATATGATATGTGAATAGGGAGAAAACTGATATTGACGAAGAACGAACAACCGATGCTGTTGTATGGAAAAAGTTTCGCAATCGATTGGTAGAGTGAGCCGCAAAAGGTATCGAAGAAGGCTCGCAAAAACTATCGGAAAAGTCTCGCTAACGAATCTTTTGCGAGCTATTGAGAACGAAACTTTCTCTGCCACAAATTGAGCGACTTTTGATTAATTTGCGGATCGTTTGCGAGTGTTTTCTCGATAGTTTCGCACGTTTATGTTTCGCGTAAGTATCGCTAGCGATATTTCTTACGAACTTTTGGTTCAGTGGGTTGTTTGAAACATATTTTGTGCATTTGTATTGGTTTTTACGCTGCCGTAAGCTTATTTTGCGCTAACCTGGTTTAGACTATTCTCTGCCAAAAGTCTAGATTTTCACTATCGATATGTTATCGAGCGAAGTGTCAGCAAGAGGAACAGCTGAATGTGTCAAGGGTAAGAGGATAAGGAAATTGAAACGACCCTGTTCTGTTATTTTTATCGAATGAATGTTTTGAGGTATCTTAATTCGCTAATTCTCTCAAAGTTTTTCTAGTAAAACAAGACATTGGATTGGCTTTTACAGCCTTGAAAGGCCAAGCCAAGCAAAGGAAAATTTTTAATTTACGCATCTTGGAACTAAACCGGATTTACTGAAGCCCTTTTCAAGCCAACTTTGCGGCTGTTTGAGTAACAATTTCGTTCCATTACCACCCTCTCTTTCAAAGCGACAAAAAGTATGGGTGGACACGACACCATTACAAACACACCCACCAAAAAAAAAAACCCAAAATTAAAAATTAAAAGATTGTTTGACAGGGAGGGGGAAGGGGAGACACTTACACCTCCAGTATGCGATCGCCCTTCTTGATGCCCGCCTTCTCGGCGGCTCCATTCTCCAGCACGGCGCTAACATGCTGTAGGGGAGCATACAGCTCGCCATTGATGGAACGCAATTGTCCGCCCTCCGACACCTGTCCGCGTACATTGAAGCCAAATCCCGTTTCCGTTTTGTAAATGGTCACAACGCGTGGTCCATGGGCGGCTGTGGCGGGTGGGATGCTGCTGCTGCCGTTATTCTCGCCAATGATGCTGCTCATTGCGCCGGGTCGCCGCCTTACTCACACGCACTCACACACACACACACACACGCACACACTTCAACTTCAAGCGTTTGTTGTTGTTGTTGTTGTGGCTGTTACAGTTTGCTAATAATTTACACAATTCGTTGTTGTTGTTGTTGTTGTTTGCTGGTTGTGTTGTGGCTGCTGGTTGGGTAACTTTGATATTTTTTGCAACTTCTTTTTTGGCACACCACACACACACACACATTCGCGCGCGCACACATACACACAGAAGCACACACATACACGCGTATAGACAGCCACCGCAATCACTTTTACTTTCGTATAACAAATATTAAACCGTAAATATATTGCTTTCAAAATAACCGACCAAAAAAAAAATACGATTTATCAAAAATTTACAAAGCCACGAAAATGATTTGTTTGCAATTGTTATGCACTGGCGTTGGCATTTTGTTTTTGTTAATGGAACAACACCAACACACACGGCAGCACGATATTGCGAGTGAGGTGTGACCGTGCGCGAGTAACAAAGAAATGCGCCAACAATTGATTTGGGGTGACCGCACTGGCGCACAGTCAAATACGTTAGGTGTGGCAAAAAAAAATCGTGAGCAGGGCTCACGATTTCAACGGAGTTTAAACTTTAAACTAAAATTGATATGAAAACAAACGTAGATGACTCAGAGATAAAACGGACTAATCAAATATTTACTGGGAATAATTAAATTTAGAGAAAATAAATTTATGGCTTATAATCTCAAGGAGGTTTTCTTAAGGGTTTTAACCTTAGATTAATAATATTAATTTAAACTGTTTTAAATCTAAAATAAGAGCGAAGCTAATGTCGGCTCGGCCGATGCCCGCCAGTTTGTTATATGGCTATACGATATATTCATGCAATTTTGATAATGCATCTTTTTACAAGAGCAGAGAGACCCAGCGCTTCTTAAATGATCACCATATAAATATTTTGGATTGGCCAGCGTGCTCCCCTGACCTAAACCCAATTCAGAACATTTGGGGTATCTTAGCCAGTCGAGTTTACGCCAATAACAACAAATTTGAGAAAGTCGAAAGCCTCAAAAGCGAAATTTTGGCTCAATGGTCTCTTTTGGACCAAAATTTACTTACAAATTTATTGAGTTCAGTTCCTAAGAGACTTTTCGAGGTGGCGAAGGCTCAAGGTGGCTCTATTAATTATTAACTATTGCTTATGTACCATTATAAGAATAAATAATTAACAAAATCCAACAAATTTACAAGTGCAGACATGACAAAAATCTAACTTTTTTGCTTTTTTTACCGCTACTTGAAAACGCGAGATGCAATCAGAGATAAGAACATCTCATTTTAAGCAGAATTCATTAAGCTTCCTCAATTCCACTTCGGTTTTTTTTGAACTCTATGTTATGTTATTAAGATTGTATGGAAACTTTTATCTACGGTTACTAGATCCGCTTTCAGTAAAAGTGGAAGTGCTCAAGCAGTTGAAACTGATAGCTCAATATCCAAGTGGATTCAATTCGTAGAAAAATGAAGCATTGATTTAGTAACCACAGATTTCCTTTACACCTTCCATTCAAATTTGTTAGAGTAAAAACCGAAGTGGACTTGAGAACAGACCTGATAAACACCATATCTTTAATGGATTGGCTTAAAATTTTAAATCAAAATGCAGAGAATGGCTAATTTTACCCCTTTTTGGTACATTCGAATCTCGTACAAATCAGCTCATTTTGAAATTTTCAATCAATATAATAAATACTTTATAGGTTATAAATTCATGATCGATCCGCAAATAATAGCTGATTTGTATGCAATTTTTTAAATGGGTGAGACAATTCAGCAACATCGATTGGATTTTTAAGAAAAACGCATCTTAATCCAAAATACACATGAGAGAAAATATATTTGATCAAATTTGAAAGCGTGTCCTGCCTTTTGTCGTACTTTTTGATCAGCATTGCTTTACAACTAAACTATTTTAAAATCGAAAAGCACCTTATAATGTGGCCGATGAAACAGATTTGGTTTATTCATTGAGTACTCAAGGTTTGATGCTGTATTTAAAAAAAAAATAATTTTCAAAATAATCCGATTTCTACGAGATTCGAATGTACCAAAACGGGGTAATATTAGCCACTTTCTGCATTTTAATTTAAGTTTGCAGCTAATTCATGGAAGAGTATATATAATCAGATTCGAGTTCAGCGTGTCAAACTTGTCTAGAATCATGATTTTTTTCTTTCCATTTGAGGTCCTGTACTCAGAATATATGAGTTTTGACTTTTGTCATAGATGATACACGTAGATTAGCAATATGTATCGATTTGCCGAAAAAATAATAAAGATCGGATGAGCGGTTCTCATGTTATGAGCAAAAAGAAAAAAGAGGTGTTGTTACAAAGGCGTAGGCCTTTGTAATCTGCTTGAGTTCCTTAAGTTTCTGGAGTTCATATTCTTCAAAATTTAAAATCGTATCCTGGGATTGAGAGCCATCTGCGATGCCAACAAAAATATCTTCATGACGTCGCCTTCTTTTATCCTTGGTCGGATTTTCCCTTTGCTCTGGCCGCATTTGTTTTGCATTCGATTCGGAGATTTGTCTACTTTTGCCGCAACTCGGCTTTCACAAACTTGGCTTCGAAGTTTTCGACAATATCTTTCAAATGATTGGGTATTTGAGGTCATAATTTAATTTGAATAATTGGCATCGGACGCATTCCAAAACTAAGTTATACCCAAGCAGCCCTGACATAAATTGTCAACTTTATTATTTTACTTTTTCTTACACCATTATGCTAGTTCCTATTCAAATTAGATATTCAAATTTCAAAAAGTCATAGCAAATAAATTACTCGGACAATCATCGCAAGTTTGTTCTTACATTTGGCTTGCAAGATCAAACTCGTCAAATACGATAACAGTTTGACAAACAGTGCTCACATTGCGTTCAGACAGCACACAAACTTTTCGAAAATTTGATTTTTTAAACTAGTCAAATCGGTCGTCAAATGAGTTTCACTGTAAATAAATATTGAGTTCACATAATTCAAACTTATTTCGTCAAATTTTCTCTGCTCTTGTAAAAAGATGCATTATCTTGCATAAAAACAAGATCTCTTTCCATATTTTCTTCCAAAAATGGCAGAGACGATCCTCCAATACCTTTTTTGTATTCTCCACTGTTCATCCTGGAGCTTGTGAAGCACAGATCAAGCGTTCCAGACGCATGAAAGGCTCCCCAAACCATTGCAGATCCGCCTCCGAAATTGCATTTGGGCCATCAAGATTCAATTTTTTTTCATCAGAAAAAATTATCTAAATGAAAAATATTGAACAAAGCTGTATGAACAAAATAAAGTTAAAATTTCATAACGAGGACCAGTTTCTCTGAAGTCGTGCTATTTTGTGGTGCGGCTTCAGGAACGGAGCCTTCTTTAAGACTCCTCTGACAATGCACCCCGATGATTGCAGCGTCCGCCAAACAGTCATCCGTGACACAGGCTTACTGCAACATGAGGCATGTGTGGAGCACGAAGAAAACGAATTGCTAGCTTTAAGTATTATGCGACTTTTTCGCGGTCAGACAACTTGGGTTTTCTTCCAGAGCTATGCTTCACACTATTTTCATCCGGATTGCTCAAAAATTTGGTGATAACACAACGTGTTCGACCGATTTTTTCCTATATTTGGCGCATTAAAGGCAGCATCGTTGTAGGCTCTTATCCTTCCCTTTTCCTCGTCGGATAACAAACGTCCACGCGGCATTTTATTACAAATTCATTAAATTGATAACAGAAATGTAAAAAAAATTAATTCAAACCAAACCTTTCTCTCCGTCCGCAGTAATTGAAATGTGTCGTATAATTTTGATACACTTGCAGACATGACAAAAATCTAACTTTTTTGCTTTTTTACCGCTACTTGAAAACGCGAGATGCAATCAGAGATAAGAACATCTCATTTTAAGCAGAATTCATTAAGCTTTCATTCTGCATACTTGATTTCGTTGTATTATGCTTTCACATTCTTCTACGAGGGTCGAAAATAAAATTTTCGGGGTGTCGTATAATTTTGGGCAGGGGTGTAGTAACCAAAAAGCCCCTGACTAACGACCATAAGGTCTATGTGTGACCGCTAAATGGGGTCACCTACTACCTAAGCCTGTATCGATTGATGCTAAAGTATCACTCTTTTACCAATAGATTAATTTTTAATGAGTCTTCGTTCAGAAAATGGAGTATAATCGACATGTAAGAATCTTATAGGGATCCTGAACCTAAGAACCTTACTTCTTATATTTATTGCCTATGCTGGACTACACTTTTCTTTTATCACACAGTTCAAGGCGTGTCCTCCTTGTTAAAAAGGTATCAACTAATTATCATTAGTGTAGTAAAGTTTAATCATTAGTACAGATTTTTTTTATCATTATTCTGAGGCTTAAACACGTTTCTCTAACTCATATCTTTTTACAGCAAAACCTGCTGGTTTGGCCTTAAAGATCCCGCTGGCATGATCACGCACATCCTATCTGAGCATCCGAGTGAGCGGGTGCAGCCAGTGCAGATATATCAGCGCATCATAGTTAGGAATAAGCAAACGCTGGGCTTCTATTGCACCATCTGTCAGGAAGCCGCCAATAGATATCAGGTGATCGGTGCACATTGCGAGGAACATCATCAGTGTCGTCATCAGTTCCGTTGTCCGCACTGTCCTATTGGCCATGGACAAGAGCGTGTGGTCGAAAAACATATAATAGCGCAACATCCCGGGCAAATTGGGATGGCGATAATGCAGTTTGAGCGTGTGTCCAACGATCTGGCAGATCCAGTGTGTTGGGAACTGCTAGGTCAAGTTATAGAGGAAACAGGACAACAGCCAGAGCTGGTACTGCAGCAGACTGCAGAAGAGGAGACAAATAAATCCCGAATTGTGGCCGAAGGAGAATTGCTGACTCCTGATGAGGAGACTGTAGAGGAGCTGGAAGAGGAGAGCAGTGAAACGGGCGAGGATTATGTAAGTAATAATATGCTCACATGGGAATGTCCAGTTGTTCTTTTGCCAGAATGAATTCGCATGCCATTATTGCGAGGAGACCAGCAGCGACGTCATGGACTTACGTACTCAGCACTGGGCTGTAGTTCATCCGGATCAGCCTTTCTATTTCCGTGTGCAGTCCCAACTACTTTGTCCCAAATGCAAAAACTTTCGTGGCAATGCCAAGACACTACTTCAAGATCATCTAATCAAGGTCCATGGCATGCGGCAGATGGTTGCCTGTGATGTACGCCGTCCGGAGGAGTGTGCATATTGCGAATATCGCTACAAGAGCGTGCGGGACTTGGCTGTGCATATTAGCAGAGAGGGTCATCTGTCTAACGATTTAAAGAACGTTACAGATGCCGAACTGGATGCCCTGAAGCAACTCGGTGCCGGAGAGCTAAACAATGAGTATTATCAGTGTGCTATGTGCACTGTCATTTTGCCGAGTCAGCGGGCCATGGGTCAGCATGGCCAGGTGGAGCATAGAAATGCAGCGAACTTCTGTTTCCGCACCCTAACAGATGAGGTGATCTATCATTGCTTTTTCTGCATGTACGCCTCCACAGGGGAGATGAAAACGTTGCGTCACATGCTGGATCACTATCACAAGAAACAAATAATATTTATCACTGAAAGACTTTATAATACAAAACAAAATGTTATGCTCACCAAAACTAGTTTTAATATACCCCTCCAAGGATGTAAAAACGTCTCAGTGACTGTCCAGGGTTAGTTATTAAGCCCCGAATACACCACACAAATTTTTGCGCAAAATATTAATAGTGAAAAATGTACACGCATTTCGTGCGTGGGACACATACACCCGTATTTCACGCAAAAGTTTGTGTGGTATATTCGGGGCTTTAAATTGAATTTGGATATTTAAACAATTTACTAAATGAAAATATATTTATTATGTCAGAAACCCAAAACACACGATACTATCGTTATTTATTTATTTTACCCATCTCTAATATTTCTAGCGTAATCGATTGACACACGCGATAACAATAACGATTACACTGGCATATTTTTTTCAATTTGTTTAAACAAAATTTGAGCACACAAAAATTGGACTATGACGCCCCCACTGCCCCCACATATCATGATGCGGCCGGTGCCCTCAAGCAGATCCGAACCGATCTTTCAGACTGCGTCCCAGCATATGCGTCGTCGGGGGCCAGGTCACATCATCCCAAGCGTTTGCTTGGACAGGTGCACACATCCCAGATGAGTAAAGGCGACAATCAGCCGGTTCGCCATAAACATTCCTCCCACAAATATCTCCGGCCGGCGACAGCGTCTTGACAAATGGCTTTCACATCTTTGATCTGGGCAAGCTGTGATAAAACATTTCGGGTCTGCCATCGAGCCAGGGCCCAGCATAGTCTGCTTCAACATGTATTCCACTATATGAAATTTCAGGGAGAGGGATTTGCACGTATGACCAGCAAGAGGTATGGTCTCAGCATAACAGCCAAATTGTATTTGAAGGGCTCAAGGTGCCCCTCCCTTGTGCACAATTGTGGAACTATTCAAGGAAGAACAGCTATCCCCGGGCTGCCTTACAAAGAGCTTTATCTGGCAGCCCCCAAGAGGAAAAGGAGAAGGAGCACAGAACTTTATGGCTTTGGTTGCTTCCCAGTGCAGCTAAGGCTACCCTGAAACAGTTTATTCTGGTTTTCCAGCTAAAATCCAAGAGGCAACAAACACCTTCATTCACCCTAACCAACTAGGCTTCAAGCAGGGTAGATCCGTTACGGATAATCTACTCTATGTAGATCATCTGATAGCGAAATCAGTCTCATCCAAACGCCACACCTCTATCATTTCTTTAGACTTTTCTAAAGCTTTTGACAGAGAGTACTAAACCAATTAGAAGAATGGAAAATAGGCCCGAACATTTATAACTTTATCAAAAACTATATTATAATGAACAAGAATCGGTACCCACACCTCCAACACACATGCACTGCATAACGGAATACCACAAGGATCACCAATCTCGGTGATCCTATTTCTGATAAACTTTCTAACATTATATCGCTCCAAAAAAAAGATTAACTTCTGCGCATTTGAGACAATACTGGCAGGTGACTTTAATAGTAATTTGTTAACTGAAACACATCTTTCTGATAGCTTTGAGTCGCTTGGATTGAACGTTGTCAACAAAACAATACCGACACACTTCTCTAACAGCTGTAACACCCTTCTTGATGCATTCTATGTTAATGACGCTAGTAAAATTAGAATGTATGACCAAGTCGCAGTACCTTTATTCTCAAGACATGATTTAATTTTTTCTTACATATGATATAGTAGTTAGTTATAGTGACGTTTCAATACAATTTAGGGACTTCAAAAACATTGACTACAGTGAACTAGAGTTAGAATTTAATGCTTGTGACTGGACGCCCAATAACTCGCCTCATGTCGACTGCCAATTACACGTTCTAAATACGAACATAAATTATCTTTTAATAAATAATTTAATAAAACCGATGCAGCAGCCTTGGTTCAACAACAATATACAGCACCACATCAAATTGCGTGATGTACCTTAAATGGAAGCGATATAAAACCAGTAGCTTACAAGCTGAATATAAAAAGAAAAGGGCCACTGTAACTAAAATGATTATTGTGGCAAAAAGAAACTATTATTACTCAAAATTTAGCCAAGTTACTATGACCAGACAATCCTGGAGAGAAGTTAAAAATCTAGGAATCGGAAAAATCAAAGCACACCCAATCCAGATTGCTAATGTTAATGAACTGAATGAGAAGTTCGCGCAAATAGATGTACCGAGGCACGCTATTAAATTATACACTCGTTTAGTTTTAGTTTTGCTTGTGTCAGTCCGGTGTCTTGAGTATTTATAGTGGTCAGCGGGATAGAAAGTAGTCAAAATTTGTTAAAATACTACGCCTGGTTCCATTACTCTTTAATTCTTTACACGTCACGTTCTCTGGAAAAACGAAATTTCCCCATCCGAAAGCCAATAAGACCCTTTTCTAAGGCACACAAATGCAGAGCTTTCTCAATGATCACAAGCTAATGAGCCAAAAACAGTCGGGTTTTAGAAAGAATCGAGGCTGTATCACAGCAATAACTAATATTGTTGAGGATATACGGAAACAGCTGGACGATAGCTGTGTAACTTTCCTGACACTATTTGACCACAGTAAAGCATTCGATGCTGTCAATCACGAAATTCTCTGCACTAAACTGATGAACTTGTACAATTTTTCTAGCACTGCAATTTCTCTGCTTAAATCATACTTTCATAACAGAATGCAGGCGGTGGCATCAGGCTCCTGCATTTCTAATTTTTGCTTAGTTAATCGTGGTGTCCCTCAGGGGTCGGTCTTCGGACCGTTGTTGTTTTCTGTATACGTGAATGATCTTCCTAATGTCCTGTCTGATTGTGATGTCCACATGTATGCTGACGACGTTCAAATCTATGTTAGTAGGCCCATTATAAATATTAACGAATGTGTATGTGTAACCAATAACGTGCTTGCTAAAATTGATACTTGGGCTAAAGAGAACGGATTAGGGCTTAATCCGGCTAAAACGAAGTGTATAGTCATATATAAGAAGTCCCTTGACACAAGCCAGTTGCCTAAAGTTGTCATTAATGGAACTTCAATTAAATTTGTGGATCAAGCAGTCAATCTCGGCATAACGTTTAACAACAACCTAACATGGACTAATCATATAGAAAAAGCAACCGGTAAAACATACGGAATGCTGCGGCAGCTCGCAATTTCAAAGTCGGTATTACCAGTCCATCTTAAAATGACTATAGCAAGGCAAATTCTCGTACCTACACTTTTCTATGGGTGTAGGTAAAAATTAAATATTGTTTAATTTAAGTTAGGAAAATTTTTGTATGTTGTATGTTAAGTATAAAGTACTGTGACTAGCGCGTTAATTTATAAGTGCCAATGTACTTGTTGCGCTGGGAGTAAAGTAAATTAATTCAAATTCAAATTTGCCGACGACTTCCACCTAATTATTAACCACAAATAGTGTAAAAACTGCCAACTTAACCTGAGCACACTTTTCTCTAACATAGACAGGGGTGGTGTCTCCAATCGGGAGCTATCCTATCGCCAAACAAATGTAAATGTATCCACATATGCAGAAAACACAGATGCAATACGCAAATATTAACACACACTTACGCAATACCCAAAGTAAACAAATTAAAAATCCTAGGTCTCACTATTAACCAGAAATACAGATGGAACTCCCATATCGAAGACATAATGCCATCACTTTACAAAAGACTAGACATTCTAAAATGTCTCGGATCTGCAAAGTTTAACTGCAACACGGCTACACTTATCTCTATCCTAAAAGCCATATTAATATCTAAAACAGACTATTGCCTTCCCCTCTATGGTTACGCACCGAAAACTCAACTCAAAAAAAAATACAAACAATAATAATTAGCGGAATTAGAATATCTTTAGGAGCATATAGGACAACCCCAGTCAATAACCTACTTGCTGAATCCAACATCACACACATAACTAATAGACGAAACTTCCTAACTAGCAAAGCAGCCAAAAACATCATCTTCTCACACCACTCCCCATTACACACAATACTAAAAAATCCCAACATCACCAAATCTATCGTACAAATAGGTCTAGAACACAACACCCCATTCAAAGCGCAAAAAATAGTCAAGCCAAACAAACCATTCTGGCACTTTAATCCACAATCAATTAACATAGACCTACATCAGCATACTAAAAACTCAACCAGCCCATCGCTATTTCAACAAAAATTCTTGCACTTCAAAAATAACCACACCCAATACAAATTTATCTACACAGACGGGTCAAAATCCCCGGATTCAACATCTTATGCCATTACAACCGAAAACACAATCCTTAAAATTGGTATACTCCCCAACTACTCCTCCATCTACTTAGCCGAAATAATAGCCATTCTAGAAGCCATCAGAATTATAATAGCTGGTCAGCCTGGTCACATCTGGTCCCCTGCAATCAGCGACACACAGTGGAGAAACCTCCAAACGGTGCAAATGTGGTAAAGGTTGTTATAGTTATCGCACAGAACTCGGAGAGGATCATGACGAGCATAATTTGATCTGTACACTTGCAAAGACAACGGACGAAAACGGCGAGTTGCTCTGCAGGGTACGTTCCACTTCATAAGATTTACGAGGAGAGACAAATCTACATCACCAACAATTAGCTTATGCAGAAAAATTACACCTTAACTAGTCCTGCGGTCTTTTAGAGTGGGCAAGTTTAGAAGTCGTAGCCTATCTATATAGGGAGGCAAACGGCGACCAGCATCCCAGTTTAAGCCCCTGAGTGCAAAGAGAAGAAACTGTTTTTGAACCGATTCTAGTATATCTTGATAAAAGCTATACTGAGGGGACCAGATGCTTGAGCAATACTCTAGCGATAGTGGAACGAGAGACACTTAGAGAATCCTGGTTATATATGGATCTTCAAACTCCTTAGACCAACGCTTAATGAAACCCAGCAAACTCTTACCTTTGTTAGATATGACACAGATGTGGTCATTAAAGCAAAGCTTGTGATCAAATAATACCCCCAGATCCTGAACTGAAGTAATACGGTCAATAGCGTATGTATTCAAAGCAGGTTTAGTGCGGTAAAACGGCATGAACTTGCATTTATCGTGATTAAGATGGAGCATATTAACGTTGCACCAAGATTGAAGATAATTTGGGTCAAGTTGTAGACATTTATACGAATCGGGAGAAGGTTAGGTTAGGTTGCGATGGCTGAGAGCGACAAGTCGCTCCCTTAGGCCATTACGATGCCATATTGTTCCTGTAACCCTTTTTAGTTCTGGGGAGGTCCTCCTTACTGAACCATTGTGTGGACAGAATATATTTAAGTAGAGCTAGGATCTTTAGCTCGGATATCTCGGGTGTAGAGAGTTGACAAGTGTCCTTAGTCCCTGCAGGGCGGGGCAATGGCAGGAAAGTGTTGTATCGATTCCTTTCATAACTCCAAAGTCGATGAGAAGGGCGGGAGAAGAGAGTGATATGTGATCCGGTAAGTAGTACGTTTTAGTGAGTGAAGCCCGTATGAGAGAAGGTTTTCCACCGATTCGTAGCGAGACGAAGTGTTTAGCTTTAGTGTGAAGCTTGTAGTCGCCAGGCACCTAGTGCCTGAAAGGAGCCGATGTGGTCCACAGTTGTCCAGACTCGTTACCTCTTGTTGCGGTGTCAGGTACCCAAAAGTATACAAAATCGTGCGACCGTGAGAATCGACATTAGTAATTTTTAGCTTATTTGTATGAGAGTCAAGTGCTTGAGGCGGCACGCAGAGTATAAATCGTTGTTTTGACCGTGGTGTTGCAGCTTGAGGTACATAGCGTGCAACAAATGTCAGAGAGGCGGAACGATAAATTAGGTCTAGGTTGGGGGAGAACCGCCTACGAGCTTACCACAGAAATGTGAGGCGTAGCCAGGGGGGAGGTCCACCGTACGGATATAAAGTCGTATATTTGCAACGTCGTTTGTGGTACGAGCAGGTAGAGAGGTCCCGATGCCCGACAGGACGTCCCAGGGGGGCACAGCTGTAGTACTGGGTGAAAAACCCACGGCAAGCTCAAGTAAAGAGCGGGCCTTTATTGTGTCAGAAGTTTTTGTCCAGAATGACCCCCAAGATTGCTGTCAAAAACAAGGCTTACCCGTTGATTTTAGGAGGTAAAGATCGGATTTTGTACTTGTAAAGACAGTTGTTTTTGCGGGTGGAGCAGCAGGTCCGTCACAGGTTTGGGAAAAATCCACATTGAAAACAATCACAGCGTAAGCACCACACTGTCCCTCCGCTAAAAGCCGAGTTGTAAACTACAACCAAGCAGCAGAACCCTCTGCGAAGTGCCTCGTACAAGCAGCCACGCAAGTAGACACGATCCGTAGCAATGTACATCCCCTATATGTCAAGGCAGGTGATGGCTTCCGGTTTGTTTGCCTAGTCGAGAAGGAGTATTCGCTTATTCAAAGACAGCTTAACATCATCCGCAAACATAAGGACTTGATTTGACTTAACAACCTGAGGAAGATCATTAATAAACAAACCAAAAATTAATGGTCCTAAGTGACTATCTTGCGGTACACCAGAAGTAACACTTACTATCTCCGAAGTTAAATCATTAAAGATGATTATCAATAAATTTGGGGGAAACCCCAAGCTAGACAACTTTTGAATAATAAGACTTTGATTGACCGAATCAAAAGCTTTACTTTAGTCAGTTATGATGACATCGGTCTGTAATTGATTGAGAAAGCCGCGACTAATTCATTAGTGAAACCCAGAAGAATTGTCGTAGTAGATTGGCTTTTAATGAATCCGTGTTGACAAGGCAAGACGAGTGAACGGCATTGATGCTGCAGTTGTTCAGTGATCAGTTTTTCAAAAAGTTTTGGGATAGCCACGATAGTTTTCGATGTTCGACTTATTGCCCTTTTTCTGCAGTGGGATGATAAAGGATTTCTTCCAAATTTGGTCAATTGACATTCGAAAAAGTTAAGTTAAGGGCTGTGAAAGGGAGCCAGCACAATTCTTAAGGACACAATTGGAAATCATGTCAGGGCCAGGAGCAAACGAATAATTTATCGTTGAAAGACACCTTAAAACGTCTGACTCATGAATTATGGGTTTATTTATGGAATCTATAGAGGTGTGTATAGGAATAATTAGAGTCACTGATACAACTATGAGATGAATAGGTAGACTGAAAGAACTCGGCAAATAAGTTGGCTATGCCCAAGTCATCAGATGCTGTACTATTATTTAAAAAAAGGGATGGGGAAATAAATTGGATTTACGTTTAGAGTTAACAAAAGAAAAAAATAGCTTAGGGTTGCGTCGAAAGTTATCTTTACAGCGTATGAGGTAACTTCTATAACACTCAGAGTTCTGTTGGAAAAAATTTGACTTTGCAATAAAGTATTTGGCGAAATCGGTTTGTAAGCCTGTCCGCTTAAAACGCTTATATCGTCTGTTTTTGACGTTCTTTAGATATGTCAATCTACGAGAAAACCATGGGGGCTATTAGAAGAGTTAACAGTAAAGACTGGAACATGTTCATCGAATAAATTGTACAGTGTGTTATAAAATAACTCTAAGCCATCATTGAGACTTAGGTCATCAAGACAGGACCAATCAACGAGTGATAAAGACTCCATTAGATCTGAAAAATTGGCTTTTTGAAAACAACGCCTACGGCGAGGAGAAGCGGGGACCTTTAGAGGACCCAGGCCATTGATCGAAAGTTGGATTGTTGGGTGATAAAGATCTTCTGGAACTGATAAGGGGGCAGTTCGGTCAATAGTTACATCGCACATGTCACACATGGCACATGGAATTAACTTGCTTAAATGATAGCTCGAAATTTCGATTTGCTCCAGGAAACCGAAATCCTTCCTGTTAGGCAGCATAATGATCATCTGACCCAGCAATTTCTTATCAACCGCCAAAACCCAGTCTATCCAAACCACGAGAGCACCAAAACACCGATGTGTAGAAGAAACAGACCTGAGAGTGGCCTACCCCGCTATCGAGCACTTCCTGCTCACCAATCCGATGACACTCGGCAGCTGCATAAAAGCTAGGAATCACGCCCACACTTCCATGGTAGAAAATACCATCATGTCGATGGCAGACAATGTGGGCAGACCACCATCCATAGACTTAAGCGAGAAATCCCTACCCAGAGGAGCAGGCAGCTTAACAGCTACCTGGAACGCATCAATCCGCAAGTAGCAGACATATGTTCCCAAATAGGGCCAAGGACCACATGACACCATGCACTTCCATGACTCCCATTAAGCTTTGGACCCCACCAATCGAGGCAGCCACCTTCCTTGACTTGGACTTGGGCATCTCTTAAAAACATTCACTATATTTTCACTCTCTTTTTATTTTCATACCAACGAACATACTTGTCGAACCAGGCAACACAACCCCCCCCCCAGCTGATAAACTATGCTGATGACTGCACCATCCTAGGATCGGATCGGGATCACCACAAAGTTGCGAGTTTAAACTCCTACCTCCTGACAGTCACAGCATACTTTCTAGCAAGAAATCTCACCATCTCGCCTGAGAAATCCACGTCCACCATCTTCAATACCTGGACGAAAATTGTGAACACCCAGCTCGACATCACCGTGGATGGTATATTGGGGGAGATATTGGGGGTGACGTTCGACAATCTCTTCTTCTCCAAACATGCAGAAATCACGGCTCGCAAGATAAGAGAGAGGAACCGTGCACTAAAGGCAATCTCGGGAAGCTCATGGGGGAAAGAGAAGGAGACTCTGCTTACCACCTATAAGGCCATAGGGAGAACCCTGGCCGACTACGCAGCCCCGGCCTGGTCATCAGCCATTGACGAGAAAACCTGCAGAGGACCCAAAACGCCGCTCTAAAAACGGTCACTGGATGTCACTTCATGACCCATGAGGACCACCTTTAAGAAGAAGTCCACATTCTAGGAGCAATTCCTCGCCAGCAGTCTTGTGGTAGACCATGCGAACCATCGCTCGCCCCTCCCTCCCCTCACGCACCAGCAGACAAGATGTCCGCATTTTCATGCCAGAAATCAAACAGATGACTAATCATGCCACCAGCCTGTCAATTTCCGATGCTCTGAGTGTGAGGGAGGAAATCCATAAGAAGATAGTTGAAATTTCGATCAATGGGCTCAAGAGCAACGTGGTGCTTGGTGGTCGCCCACCATTCATTAGTGTCACTGAGAAACTACTGCCCAGAAACACGCGCATGACCCTTGCCCAACTTAGGTTAGGATACTCATGCTTCCTCAACAGCTACCTCGCTAGAACCAAACCTGAGGTAGCAGATGAGTGCCCTGACTGCAAAGGAAACCCACATGATACTCAACATCTCTTTAACTGCCTTAACGCTCCCATTAACCTCACCGGAAGATCTCTGGACGCACCCCAAAAGAGTGCGCAGCCTTCCTAGGGCTAGCCCTCGAT
>JAEIFU010003903.1:0-22506 GCA_018904235.1 Lordiphosa stackelbergi | reverse complement strand
CTTTTTCCGGACAACATCGAACAAACTAAAATCAAATGCGCGGCGCTTTACCAAAATAGTCAACAAATAATAAATACAAAATATGTTTAGCACATAAAAATAGCACTATTTTTATTAGTTTTTATATTTATACACTTGAAAAGTGTCGTATAATTTTGCCCAGAAGTGTGCAACGCCATAGAAGAATCATCTCCGACCACATAAAGTATATATATTCTTGATCAGCGCTGACGAGCTGAGTCGATTGACTGTCCGTCCCGTCTGTCCGTCTGTCTGTTTCTACCCAATTCGATCCCTCAGTTTTCAGAACATCAGGCTGAAACTTTGCACAGAGTCTTCTTTTACTGCACACGCTGCTATTATGTCGGACCGACCGGATCGGGATGACTACTTCTTGTGGCTGTACATACAAATGTTCGTTCGAAAAATAGGTTTTAGTGAGAAAAACTGGTTTGTCTCTATCTTATCTTCTAAACACCGGGTGATATGTAATGTTTGGAAGCTGGGTACGAAGTTCGGTCGAAGTCGCTAACCGTTGTGACAAGCTATTTCAGAATTATCAAACTTCGGTACAGACGAAGTTAGCTTTGCCTTTCTCGTTCTTACGATCGGTGGGGAGGGTACAATTAAAACAAAAGGTGTGAATATCGTTAACGCTCACAAGGCCAAGCTGTTTAGGGGGGGCTGTTTTAGAACTGTCAGTCACTGTCAAGTCACTGGTTACTCTGCATTAAGTCACTGTTGGTTCAGTCACCATCAGCATTTTTAAAAACGGTACCGGTATTCGAGAACCGATAAATTTAGATCGAAATAATATTTCTTTAAGAGCTGCTACCTGCGCCAATGATGACAGTGCGCAAGAGAGTATCCATATTCAGAGCCGCTAACAGCGTGAGAGAGTGACAATTTTTTTATTTGAATGCTAGCTTTCTTAAACTCTGAAAATTCGAATCATTTGCAAGGGTATAAAAACTTTGGCACAGACGAAGTTAGCCTGGCCTTCTCGTTGTATTTTTCAGCGGCATCTGAATAAAAACTATAGTTTTGTCTAATTTCACCAAAAAATTTATAAAAACCACTAAGAGCGTTGCTGTCCAGTGGCCAGACTCCGATATACCCTGTACAATTGAGACACACACACACGCACATGCGCGCGCACACTGACTCATACGCTCTTCTATCTATTATCTCTTAAAGTCTCTGAGATCGTTGCTTTTATACAGACAGACGGACGGACATGGTTATATCGACTCGGCTGTTCATACGGATCAAGATTAAATATACTTTATAGGGTCGGAACTGTTTCCTTCTCCCTCTTACATACATTAACCACGTTTGTTTGGATCCAGAGTTGAATCTTATCATTTTTTAATTCATTTTAAAAAGACCACATTTTAATTAGTTGGTCTCTGGGGCCAACCCAGCACGACATGTTGCTCTTAAAAGTCCCTTAAATATCTGGTTCGGGCCAGTTAATTTGCCAACGCCTTGCCATGCGGACAACTTTGAATTTTTATATTGTAATCCTACGTCGTTTGGGGCTAACCACTGTCCACCCGGACAATCCTAATGGTTGCTTTAAGTTGAAGCCAACCTGGTTTTTCTACACAGTCCACTTCTGTTTTACAATTGTTGTCGCTGTGGGATGTGTACTTCATGATGACTGATATGCATTTAGTCCCTATCCGATACCACCTTGTTTATCCAAAAGTTAATCGAGTTAACCGAATGCGCTTTATTAATGCTAAAGCTCTTCTGGATGTTGATTATGCAGCGTCGTCAATTCAACTTTCTGGTCTGTCTTCAAGAGTTATCGAAAGATTTGAAAACTGAGTTGCTACCCCAATGGATGCTTTACTCTTGGCTAGGCGCTACAGTGATTCATATAATATGCGTGGCATACTGGAGCATTTATTATATAGACGAACCAACGATGTATTTTGTGTTACCGTTGGTAATCTATTTGGTGCATTGGTTGTACTGCAACTATTTGGTGACTTTCTATTTGGCTTTGGTTTATCGATTGGAACAGATTTTAAGTGAAAGTCGGCATAAACTGCAAATGGATTTGGCCTTAACTGAGGATAGGATGGTGTGGATGGAAAGTGTGCGACGTCATGTAAGAGTTATGGACGGAATCATTCAACTTTGTGATGGAGAAATCAATGTGATCTATGGCTTACCCATTTGTCTGGATATGTTTTATGCCACAATAGCCATTACCTCGAATCTGTACTATGTTTGGGTACATAAAGTGGAAATTGGCAATATATTGATATCTTTTATATGGATTTGTACAGTTAGCGTTTTCATGTTGCTGCCACTGTGGTGCAATTAAAAAAATTTTTTGATTTTTACACCATAAGATGGCCTAACAACCCTGAGCCGGCTTTTTTTTTTTATTTTAGTTGCCCCAATCTTTTTTTTGCACAAATTAAAATCCTTTTTCTGTTAGTTAGCAAAATTAAGGTGAGCCTTAGCTAGAATCATGCTGAACACACGGAACAAAAATAGGGAGGGAGTTACTAAGGCCATAAAGTCTCACATGCGACGCCAATCTGGCATCGTTCTATGGTCTTCTCTAGCTATATAAGACGCGTATATGGCGCGTACCGTCTAAGTGGGCGCAGGATCTCTTCTGCGTACCGTACGGTATCAGAAGATGCTGTTTCGGTCATTGCCGGGATGATTCCACTTAGCAAACTGGCCACAGAGGCAAATGAATGGCGATATCTGCAGGAAGCGAGACAGCACCTTTGGGACCTATCCACTAAGGGTCGCTGTACCCACATCCTAATCCCGAAGTTATTGCCAAAGCTGTCTATAAAACATGGTGAGGTGAACTTTCACCTAACTCAGCTTCTTAGTGGGCACGGCTGTTTTAGAAGCCACCTGAAAAGAGTCGGCCATGATAGCAAGGAGTGCACATACTGCGAAGAAGGCCATGTGGAGGACGCCAGGCACGTCTTGTTCCTGTGTAAAAGGTTTGAGGCTGAAAGGGCGGAATTATACAGGGTGATAGGTGGCGATATAACCGAAGATAACTTAGTCCCATACATGCTGATGTCGAAGCAAAACTGGGAGGCTACTTGTGAGTTCGCAGCTACAATTATAGCTAAGCTTCGGAGACTGGATGTGCAAGGTAGAACCAGGGAGTAGATGGATAGATAGATAGATGTTTGTTTTCAATTTGTTCATGTTCATGGCTTTTAGCTTTACATTGATTAACTATAATAAACAATCATTTAAAGCTTGGTTTAAAACCGTCGTTACTTCTATTGTATAATATTAAAAACTCTATACTCTTTTTTATAAATATTTAAAAATTTTCATTTATAACAGTTCTTCTATAATATGAAGCCATCTCTATGTAATTCAGGGCCATAAGCACCTCTTCTTCGGTAAACGTACAAGTTTTAAAATATCGCCAACGAAATTCCCGCAGTATTGGACATCGGCCCACAAAATGAAGCATGTCCTCCTGCTCATTCATATTGCATAGTAAGCAAATACCTCCATTTACAATTCTTTCTTGGGCAGCTGCTTAACCATAAGAGATCTCCTTTGGCATTAATTATCCCAGTTATCTCGCTTTGCAGTATGTGGGCCCTATTGCATAGGGTCCTATTGCACTTACTGACGCCTTATTCATGTGTTGCATGCGGTGGTCTGCTTTCGAAGCTTTTAGGAACCGAACATTGTGTTCAATCTAATCTGGATGCTAGTGGTTGTTTCCGAGTGATATGCCATGATACGCGAACATTTCTCTTAGCCTCGCAAACCACCCAGAATTATTTTGCATCATTTTCTCAGAGGATATGCGGGAGTTTAGAATCTTCATACTCAAATAATATTCTTGACAGGTATTTGGGATAAAGTGTTAGACTATAGATGTGTCCATCATGTAGTCCTGCGTCAATTCCCAATATGTAGTTCGGTGTGCTATCCTCTTCAAAACATATCGCTGCAATTGGTCAGCCTCTTCCTTTATTTCTCCATTACAGACTTGATCTCTATAGCACTGTACTGTTCTGCTGACTGAGTTAAAGATTTTCCATTTAGATGCTAGGTTCACTGTACCTTTGTTGATGAAATTCACCCACACCGAGTTAATACTCGCCTTTGCTTCTTTTGTCCTGGCTGCCATTTGCTCCTTGAAGCATCATTGTAGGTGTCAGGATAACCCCAAGGAATTTGTACTCCGGTATCACCTTGACCTGTTCCTACTGAAACGTCCGGTTCTCCAATGCTGCCAGTCTGCCGCCCTTTCTAAACATCATAATCTCGGATTTTGCCTTATAAGGGATTGTCCGCTACCATTCACAATGTCATCTGCGTACATTGATACCCTAATGTTTGTGTTGTCGATATACAGGCCACCTCCTAAATGTTCTTGCAGATCATCTAAGTACAGCGCAAACAGCAGCGGTGACATAGGGCATCCTTGCTTTACTCACATTCACATTTTTCTTTTACACTTTAATTTCTTCTGGGGCATGGTTTATAAAAAACCGTCGTCCCACCTCGCATGCTGCAATACGTCACTGCGTTCTCAGGTACTACACCGGACTTCTCCGTTCGTCACAAAATAATACATATTTTTGCGAGTATTATAATAAATTACAGATAACAAATACTAAATTACCTAGACGAATTCGTTTATTACAAGTTTCCTAAAGCTAATTGCAGTCTCTAAGTAGTTATTAAGTTTAGCCCAATTTTCGTCACCCTGTCCGTTTAGTATTCCTATCACTTCTTCCTCTGTTAGCATAAGTTTTTTAAAATATCTCCATCGGAATTCTTTGATCGCCGGACACCGACCTAGGAAATGCATCATGTCTTCCACCTCGTTCATATTACACAAAGTGCAAGTCCTTGGCAACACGTTGATTTGTGCTGCCTTGCAGGCATATGAGGCCACCTCTCGCTTTCAGTATCCACATTATCTTACTTCTTGAGGATGAATCATTGCAATATGTAGGTCCTTTGGAGTAGTCAAGCAGCCTATATATACGTTGTTCGCTACTTCTTGCCTTAGTCACATAGTCCTGTAGTCCTCTTTCTTTGAGTTTAGTGAGCAAATTTCCGCTTTTCTAGTTCCTGTTTCGTCTGATTTTCTTCTAAATCTATTCCGCACTCGTTCATTTTGTTCAGCAGAGTATTATACCACGAGACCTTTCTTTATCGAATTTTGCGCGAAAGGATACTTGGTAGTCTGTCGCTTGCGTAGTCAAATAATGTTTTAGTCACATATTTATATGGGTTTTTTGCGACCTGTTTTTTGTCAAACTTTTTATATCTGCCTGTCTTGAGGTCGGTGGAGAGTTACAATTCAATGTAATCAACACAAATCAATAGAGATTAATTACAACAACTTGGAATAGCAATTGGTATGTCAGATTGGTATGGTGCCCAGCCACCTTGCAGAGCTCATAAGCAAAAAGAAATTAATTACAACAATAACTGATAGCAAAAAGCAACACGTCCAAAAAGCATAGCAGAAGTCCAGGCTGACACTGATCTCGACGCTTAGCAAATTGGAGTCCCCAATACGTTATTCGGCGAATGATTGTTATATAAGGGACAAATGCGTGGCTGTTTGAATGTGAATATGCAATACAAAGAGTCCGCTGATGAGAAGATGTGGTTATCTTCGAAACAGCGATCGTTGTACGGACATACCAATTGCTATTCCAAGTTGTTGTAATTAATCTCTATTGATTTGTGTTGATTACATTGAATTGTAACTCTCCACCGACCTCAAGCCAGCCAGATATAAAAAGTTTTAGTCACATATTTTAAATGTAATGCATATGTGTAGATGTGGCCATCTTCCATCCCTGTTTCTATGGCTAGAACGTCGGTGTGCTATCTGGTAGATTTAGTATTTTTTTGCAGAAGTATCGGTTGAGAGAGTCTACCTCGTCAAAGCAAGAGTTTCCGCACACTTGGGCGCCGTAAGTTTGAATCCTTCTACAAGCTGCATTGTACAATTTCCATTTTGCAGCGAGGCTGACACTGCCATTTGCAACAAAATTTTTCACGTAGAATTTATCGCTACTTTGGTTTCCTTATTTCTGTTGATAACATGCTGCTTGAAGGCTAGTTGTGGTGTAAAGCTGACTCCCAGATACTTGTACTGCGATACAATCCGAACTGCGTCATTGTTAAAGGTCCACTGCTCTTTATCCAAATACAGTGCAAACAATAGCGGAGAGAGCAGGCATCCTTGCTTTACCCCACTGAATGTTTCAAAATAATCTGATAGGTCTTCACCATTCATACTGCACTTTCGGTTTGCGCTTAAACTTTTTCAATGAACTCAACAACCTTTGTTGGCACTCCAAGCCGTCACAATTTATAAATTACTTTTCTGGGGACCCGATCAAATGCCGCCTTTAAATCACAAAGAAAGATATATTTTTTTCGCGTTCAACTCCTGCTTTACTCCGTTAATTGTTTCAAACTTCTTAGAAAGCTCAGCGCAATACTTTTGCGAGTATACTTTCTCTATAAACTGTATCACTTTTGTTGATACACCTTATCTTTGGAGCGTGTATATGAGATGTTTGCGGGATACTCGGTCAAAGGCAGCCTTAAAATCTACAAAATATGCATACACTTTAAATTTTTCTTCAAATTTAAGGCGGACTATAGAGGCTAAGTTGAAAATGTTGTCAACCGTTGAGTACCCAGGACGAAGTCCTGCTTGAAACTCGTTTAATTTATCGTGCTTTTCCACCCACGTTGTTAGTCTCGTCGACAATATACTCAATAGTAGCTTCGCAGCGCAGTTCATATAGGATATACCTCGGTAGTTCATCGGGTCACTGATATCTCTTCTTTAATGTATTGGAAATATAATACTGTTGACAAAAGATTTCTCCAAACAGTTGTTATCAGAATTTCTATTGTAAATAGTGACTATTTGTTTAAGCATATCATTGGGGGCAGAACCAGGAAGTAGCCGTGTCATCAAAAAATAGCGCTGTGCATATTTTAGAGTCAGTGTGCGCGCGTGTGTATTTCTATGTGAGTCTCAATTGTACAGGGTATTTCGGAGTCGGGCCACTCGACTGCAATGTTCTTACTTGTTTTAAAGTATAAAAATTTAGTAACATCTGATATTTTAATGCCACAATAGATGCTATCGATGGTTCCATCAACTATTTCTTTCCATTTTTTAATTATTTTTAAAATTATCACATTGGGTGGCGAATTGCTCTCTAGGGTCATTCCTGCACGACATTTCTGAACGTCCCTTGCATATCTGGTTCGAGTCAGTTATTTAACCAACGCCTTGCCATGCGGACAACTTTAAGCGTTTATGTTTTAATCCTACGCGGTCTGGCCCTAACCACTGTCCAGCCGGACAATCGTAATGACAGCTATGAGTTGAAACCGACTTGGTTTTTCTACACAGTCCACTGTCTTTTGCAGTTTATGTTGCTCTGGAATGTGTACTACATTTTGAATGATGTGCTTCTGGCCCTGGCCGATACCACCGTGTTTATACAAAAGTTAATCGAGTTGACCGAATCCGCTTCACTAATGCTAAAGCTCTATTGGATGTTGATCATGCAGCGTCGTCAATTTAACTTTTTGGTCAGTTTACAAAAATTGGCGAATAATGTTAAAGTTCAGTTTGTGCCCCAATGGATGTTTTACTCTTGGCTAGCGGCGACATTGATTCATTTGCTGAGCGTGGCTTACTGGAGCATTTATTATATAGAAGAACCCACAATGTATCATGTGTTGCCGTTGGTAATCTATTTGGTGCATTGGGTGTACTGCAACTATTTGGTTACCTTCTATTTGGCTTTGGTTTATCGTTTGGAACAGATTTTAAGTGAAAGTCGTCATAAACTGCAAATGGATTTGGCCTTAACTGAGAATAGAATGGAAAGTGTGCGACGTCATTTAAAAGTTGTGGATGAAATCATTCAACTTTGTCATGGAGAAATGAATGTCATCTATGGTTTACCCCTCAGTTTGGATATGTTTTATACCACCATTTCCATTACCTCGAATCTGTACTATGTGTGGCTGTATGGCTTGGAGGTTTTTGATTCCCTGCAAATGTTTACCCGGATATTAACTGTTACCATTTTCATGGTGATGCCGCTGTGGTGCAATAATCTAAGCGAGGAGGTAAGTAAAATGTCACTCAAATGTCCAAAGAGTTTCGTATCACTTGTCCATCTCGAAATGCCATAACTTTGCCATGGACAGTCACCCAACGAACGCTGCACCATGCAGACAACTTTGAACGTTTACCTAAAGATTCTACGCCGTCTGGCAATGACCACCGTTCACCTAAACGAGCAACGAAGGCAAATGTGGTATTCCTGTGCGGTTAACTTTCTGTTGCATTCGCTGTTCTTGTGGAACTTGTTTTATGTCATCACCCAATCCGAATCGATTTTGCCTAAAATAAATTCTCCTTCAGGTCGAGTTTTCGTTTTAATAATGAAGCTAACAGAATCTGTAACTTTGATGCTGCAGCTGTTGTGGTTGCTGCTAATGGAGCGTCGTCAAATGAATCTAATCCAACGTTTGCACTTGCTCTCACATTATTGTAATGCTCGACTTATACCTAGCTGGATGCTAAGCCTTTGGCTATTCTTTTGCCTTCTATTGTTCATAAAGGTAATGCTTTCGATGCAACATTTCGGTCGTAGTCTGCATTATTCTTTGTTTTTGGTTCACAAAGTTTATGCCAACTATTTGACCACCTTTTACTTTGCATTGATTGAACAAATGATTCAAATTCTACGCTCCAATCGGAACAAGCTGATCAGTGCACAAAATGCCCAGCGAACTTTCCTCCTTCAGCTGAGAGTGCATGATGAGATCCTACTGCTTTGCCATTTGCATTTGAACGTTATTTATGGGTTATTGATGGCCGCCAATGCTATAAACGGACTTCTGGCTCTTGTCACTGTGCTGTACTATTTGTCGTTGGAATATTTCGAATTAAGGATTATTGTCGAATTTTGTATCTGGGTGTTTTCTACAGTCATCTATACGTTATGGCCGCTTTGTCGCAAAAATCTAAACGAGGAGGTGAGTATTTCCGTTCCTACCTACCGTTCGATTAAGTGATATAGAATAATTTGTTTTATCAACTGATAACTCGTATCAGTGGGAGTTGTAAAACATTTATAATTCATTTAGCGAAATTCTTTGACCAGAGCACAATCGGTGTAACGTCATCAGCTAACCCAAGTACACAGAGATCTGTACATACAGTATGTCAAGAAAGTATTTTGACACACGAAAAAATTTGCAAAAAAAACCAAAAAAAAAAAAAAATAAAAATTGAAATTACTACTATTTTATATCTGATTCTGTATCGTTCTTAGAACTATTAAATAAAAAAAGTAGCCAAATCCATCTAGTTTTAAGACTTAAAAAAAAAAAAAGCAAATATAATCCAAAAATTTTAATCTGTTTTTGTGTTTGTGGACAGTTGTTGATATGTTTTAATAAAAGTTACAAAATTGGCAAAGCATGCCCGACGATTGGAATCTAAGTGTCCTATGCCCAAGGAAAACCATGATTTATAACTACCGCAGGATCAGTCTCTTCCCATTGCATATAAGGTTCTGTCGCGCATTGTTGTAGACGTCTAACACCGCTATTGATGACAAATTGTGATTCTGTTTTTGCACTGATTCCAAAACTGGTTCGGTTTTTCTCCATCAGCTCTTGTTTTCAAGATATCCTGGAAAAACTATTTTGCTGTTTTGTCTTTTAAAATTATGGAGGGTTACACCGAGCAGCAAAAATCTGTATTTATGAGCTCTATGCGACAGTATACATATCTTAGGTCGCCTAAAAAAAATCAATGGAGCATCATCAGCAAACCCAAAAGCGCCTAAATTGGTCATTGAAGAGAAATTTTCATCAAATTATACCAAATTTTCAAACTTAATCGCCGTGTACCAGCCATTTAGGGCTGTTGAATTTTAATTAAAACCAATTTAGCATGTAGCCCAATGGTTCTTCTAATTTCACAAATTTTTTTGCATATAAATCTAGTCGATGGACAAAGTTACAGGCGGTTAATCCCGAAAAAAATGAATTAAATTTTTATGGCAGGATTACTAGATTGATACACAAAAAGTGTATAGGAAATATTAAAAGACTACTTGATCTAACATAGACCCATATTAATTGTCATGCAAATGTACAATAACATTCAATCAGTACTAGATTAAAACAATTTTGCCACAAAATTCATATATTCTTAATATCAAACAACCTCTTAAGAAACATTACAATTTTATGAATTAGGCTACAAATGGGCAATTACTATAACCTACGGAGTAAGCTCCTTGTGACTATTACGATTTTCCAAACTTCAACAAATGCCTGGCGGAAAGAGATTTCAGTAAAGACTCTATCTGTGAAGCGAATGTATATGACGAGGAAGTTGACCACTCTTATTATTTGGAGGAATGAGCAATAATTGCAAGGTAGTGCAAAACTCGCTCCATTTTCGCAAGCGAATAACTTTGTGAGTCTGTCACGACATTTGACGAGATAAGTCATAAGTTGGAAGTTCGAATATTTAGTTTTACTTTGAATTAAGTTATTACATACAGTTAATTGGGCCGAATATAAAAAATCGATCTTCAAAAATTGTTCATAGAAAGACCTTTTAATTGAATTATGTAAAGAAATTTTAGCAAATTAAGGTAATTTTTTGTTTTCAATGATGGCGTCTGTATACTTTCCAGTTATGAATATTATCTGATTCAACACAATTATGGAGGGTTGCCATATAACAAACTGGCATTCATGTTTCATGCGCCAAGGCTATATTAACTTGAACTTCGGTCGAACCAAGGTTGCTTCCCCTAATTTTTACTATTTTCTTTGACAGTGGACTCAATTCATAAAATTGAATGTTCCTCGAGAGGTTGTTTGATATTAAGCATATATGAATTTTGTGGCAAATTGTTTTAATCTAGTACTGATTGAATGTTTTTGTACATTTGCTGACAATTAATGTAAGGTCTATGTTAGATCAAGTAGTCTTTTAATATTTCCTATACACTTTTTGTGTATCAATCTAGTAATCCTGCCATAAAATTTAATTCATTTTTTCGGGATTAACCGCCTGTAACTTTGTCCATCGACTAGATTTATATGCAAAAAAATTTGTGAAATTAGAAGAACCATTGGGCTACATGCTAAATTGGTTTTAATTAAAATTCAACGGCCCTAAATGGCGGTACACGGCGATTAAGTTTGAAAAATTTGGGTATAATTTGATGAAAATTTCTCTTCAAAGACCAATTTAGGCGCTTTTGGGTTTGCTGATGATGCTCCATTGATTTTTTTAGGCGACCTATATGTATACTGTCGCATAGAGCTCATAAATAAGATATTGTTGCTCGGTGTAACCTCCATAATTTTTTAAAAGCCAAAAAAACAGCAAAATGGTTTTTCCGCGATATCTTGAAAACAAGAGCTGATGGAGAAAAACCGAGGACCAATTTGGAATCTAATGTTCAACTGGATCAAAAATTCTAATACAATAAGATGAATAAAAATGATCAGACATTATTTGCAAAATCTGATAGTTTCCACTGTTCAGGAAAAATGGCCAAGACTGTACTTGACTCCATGGGACACCTGTCTGGTCAAGTGCATACAGAAACCCAGCATTTTAACGCTGGTTAGGACATGTCACCAGGATGGACAAAGAAGCTCCAGTAAAAAGAGCGTATAAATCGAATGCGGCTGACTATGGAGGAAGAGGCAAACAAGCCAAAAAAAAAAAAATAAAAAAAAAATATAAAAAAATAAAAAAAAAAAATAAATTTATAAAATAAAACAATAAAAATAAAAAAAATAAAACTTAAAATATTTATAAAAAAAATAAAAAAAAAAATAAAAAAATAAATATAAAAATATTTAAAAAAAAATTATTTATAAATAATTGTTTAAACCATTTTCCAATTTTAAAAACATACTGCAAAAAGTTCCTTTTCCGGTATAGTCTTCCATTCTACTTCGCTTTAATTGGGGTTTTAAGTCTTTTATCGATTCAAAACGGGTCCACGGAGCGGTCTCTTGAAAGGTTTAGCGAATTGCGCATGGTTGCACAAATGGTCACTCAAAAATGGTTTTCATTGTTATGTCGGAAGTATCTGACTAGATAGTCCGAGCGTTTATGCATTGTCCTTGGAACCCCGCTCATGGACTCGTGGACGCTACACGACCTAACAAATACACGATAGTCGCAGGCTTTCAAAAATGGACGAAATGGATAAAACCAGAGAGTTAACCTGAGCGAATTTCGATATCGGTTGCGGTGTCTAGCACGGCCAATAGCTAAATTTTGGTTGCGGTTATATCATGGGAAACGTACACAGGTTGCTTTTCGGTTACCCTTGCAGTTAAAATAAGCTTTAGGGCAATATAAATGCCTTGACCGAAACCGAAATTTTAATATGGTTCTCTTCGTTGGAAATGGGCTCGATTCGTCAATATTAGGTCTTAGTTTACCGTTATTATTAGGTCTTAGTTTACCGACCAAAAATACATTCGATTCCAGCTCTATAATTGCATAATATAGCAAACTTTCATAATTATTTTTGGTCGCTAAATTGAAATCCATTGTCCGTTTTCAACCAGCATGTCTGTGTTACGATATGTTTGCATAAACGTGTATTTAGCGAGGTTTGTTTACATTTTTGAGTCGTGTGACCACATTAAGTAACTGAAATTTGATTTTATGTTAGCTGCATTGAATGACATTACAGAAAACCCAAACACGTAGTTTTGATTCTATTCATAAGATACAAATTGTTGGATTTTAATATGGAAAATGTGGTTATTTTTTGTTAAAATCGATTTTTCCGAGTTATTTAGTTTGAATTCAGCGACCAAATATACATTTGGAAAGTTTGTTATTTTCTCTGTAGCAAAAGCTTGTAAACCTGTACAATTAGGTTGAACAGTTCTATTCATTTTCTTAAAATTATATCAAAATTTACCTTTGATTTTAAAGTAAAATATCCTTTGAAATAACTATTATTGAGCTCAAATATTTTATTACAAATATCAAGTCTCTGAACTTCCAAATATGTATGAAATGTTTAAGGTTTTCCCAATTAAAATAAGTTTTATTTAAGTGGGCGAAACAAAATTATTCCTGAAACCCGGTTCGAACCTGAACCTAGGTTCACCTAGACCCCGCTCATGAACCCGAACCCACAAAAGTTTCAAGGTTCTAGTACACTAAACACCTCCCGATTTTTAAGAGGTTTGCAGCCCTGGTTTCCATATATAACAGATTGAAAAATTTAATAACACCACTGTTCACGGATTAAGAAAACGTGATATTATCATCATTTTGTTAACAAATGATTTCGGTTGTTTTCAAACGGACTTGATTCTGCCTTTGCTTCCCTTGCTCCCATAGATCGGAGATATATTTTTCGGCAACTGGCGTCACTCTGACGCATACAACAACCAAATTTGTGACAGACAGCGCAACAAGTGCAGAGTGTGCTAGCGATAGTATTGTTTTTCTGTTGTTGTTGTTGTTGGACTGCTACCAAACTCAAATTTTGTGCCCACAGCTGTTCTAATGCAAAGACTACTTCCCAATTAGTTGCTTACAAATTGCAAAGTAATATTCATTAAGTGGGAACCTTCATTACCAATTCCATTAAGTGAAATATAGATGAGCGATGCGATACGATTTCATTTTTGTTTTTCCATTCGCATTTAACATTCAGTTAGCCAAGTGAAAGCACGCGCTTCGAAAATGTGGCGAAAGCAAAAAAAAGTTTTAAGTTTTGTGCACTATCAACGTTATTTGGGCTTTACAGACCTAGACTTTGATGTGTACCACGGCTATCGTCTGTATGGAAATTGGTCTTCTAGGGTCAGACACTTGGTCGTGCAGGGCATATTTGTGGCCTGCTTTTCAACTTCCAATGCCGAATCGCTGTTCTATATGGAAACCAACACAAAGACGGGCAACCTATTTGATCATTTGGTGATTTTGGCAGCTCCACTTACACAATTTCTGTGCAATCTGTGGTTTCGTTCTCAGCAGCAAATTCAGTTGAGGCTGCTGAGGCGATTGGCGCAAGTGTCGGTTTTCTTACAAGTGGACACACTGGCTTTAAGTCAACCACGCTATCTCTATTTACTCTATTTGAGCTTCTGTGCTTACTACATCTTTGGGATAACAGTTTTTGCCATTACCACTTGGCTGGTGACTCCAACCATTCCTCGAGTGCTTTCCCTGATTGGATTTGGGTTGCGTTTGGTGTGCTCGAATTATGTCATCACCTGTTACTGTGCTTTGGTTTATGTGATGGATCAGTTGTTCCAGGCACAGGCAAAGCAATTGGAGGAGGTTTTATTGGAGACAGATTGTTTGGACATGTTGGCCAAGAATCTAAGCATACACGATGATCTGTGGCTGTTGTGTCAAAGGGAAATGGTTGAGGTCTATGGCGGAGCTTTATTATTTAATTTTCTTTATTTGGTGTTAGATGCCACGTCCATTTTTTACTTGACCACCATAGAAGGTTTTGGTTCTCCTAAGGATTTGGGGACTATGATTAGTTGGCTGATTCCATTAATGTGTTATCTGTGTATGCCGTTGCTGATCAATGACTTGAGTAAACAGGTGAGTGTTGGGGCTTTGTAGAGGGTAAATCAAAGGGAATAGAAGTAAGAGCGTTGCAGTGGAGTGGTAGGACTACGAAATATCCTGTAGAATTAAGAAACGTACACACGCGCGCACACTGACTCATACGCTCCTCTTAGTCTCAGCTTCGGCAGGCGTTCGGCTCGTATTTTTAACCGCTTTAGTCCAATCACTGCAATCAAAGACACTTATTACTCTCCTTGTACCTTCCTTTGTTACAGGGTATAACCCCCTTAAACCAACATAATCAACTTAATTGGTTAGGCCACTTTTTCATTTAAAGGCTCCCTCTGGCTTCATTTCACACTTCAGTTTTTGTTTAACCATCATCATGGCAAAGTTAAGTGAACTCTGTTTTTATTATCGCATTTGTCGCTATTTGGGCATTTTCTGTATTTACTACAATTCCAACAAGGATCGCTTTCGTTTGCGTCGCACCCTCATCTGTTATGTGGTCCACTTCGCCATGCAAACTTATTTACTCAGCTGCATGTTTATTTTGGTCATCTATTGGAAATGGTGCTTCAAATCCGAAATGACCGCCACGGGCAATCATTTCGATCGTCTGGTTCTCTTCCTTGCCCTGGGCATGCAGTTCATTCAGAATGCCTGGCTTATTTGGCTACAGGCTCCTCATTTGCGCATTGTTCGACATTTGGAGTCGTATCGTCGCAAATATCTTACACATGTTCGCCTGTTGCTGCCCAAGCGTTTGTTCTGGATGATAATGGTCTATAATTTGATGTATGTGATGAACTTTTTGAGATGCTGCCTCTTCGATTGGCTGGCCAATGCCTCGCGTCTGTTTGTTCTGAGCACTTTTGGATTTCCATTGCGTTGTGTCATCACCAACTTTACCATGGGCACCTATTTGGGACTGTTGCACATTGTGCGGCTTGTTTTGTGCTGGAATCAGGGACAGATGGTGGCATTGGTTGAGCAACTGAAGCAACCAAAGCGACGGAGTGACACTACTTTACGTTTACGTGCATGTTTGGATCTACATGATCGTCTGGTGCTGCTGTGTAACGATGAGATTAGTATGGTTTATGGATTTATAGCTTGGCTATCGGTGCTGTATTGTTCGCTGGATGTCACCGGGGTTATTTATTTGACAATGGTCATTCCAACGAATAAGTCAAATTTCGAGAAGATGCTGTTCGATTTCATTTGGTTAACACCCACATTGATGTCCTGTGCAGCGGGTATTATGAGCAATCGAGTGGCCGTTCAGGTAGGTAGAAATGGAAAATGTATTTAAAAAAAAATATCTAAAATTTGGGCCAAAAATGTGTGTTTGAACGCATATTTCATTCATTTCATTTTGTGCCATTCTGTAGAACGGAACATTTTATGATAGACAAAGTAAACATTAAATTTATTTAGGGACTCCAAAATCTTTCAAAAAAACTATCAAAAAAAGCACCACAAAAGAGGCTGGCAGACCGTACAGTTGTTTCAGGAACCTCCCAGTTCTATCATCAGCGGTCTTTGCCTATCTACTGCAAAAGAGCCGCTGCCTCCTTATGCCTGCGTTGCTATAATTCGCAAGCGAAAAACCCACTCTACGAGACAAACGCTAAGCTGACAGTAGCCTTTCTGTGTGTCTGTGTCCCCAAATGGCCTTACTATGTAAGTGAGAGAGATATCCTCCCCACTGCTAACACAGTGACCAATAAGTCTGGGTGCAGAATTGGATTCAAACCGGGGTTTTTGTTGCTATAAATAATTTCTTTGGTTAAGTTTCAGCTGAGTCAAGGACATAGTTGGATGAGTACGCACATGTAATTTTTTTGAAGGCGATTGCCCCGCTTTCTCGGCCGCTCCGGTTGCAGAGAGAGAGAGGAGCGCTCAGAGCCAGCGCGTTTTCTACGCGACGCGGTAGTGTCAACGTATTCTCAAGCAACAAAAGGTATTTTTAGATTTTTACGCTCTAATTTTGTGTTATTTTCAGCGCCAAAAAAACACTATTTGAACCATGTATGGCGTCCATGTGCTGAGCCAAAGGTTTTTACGACCTTTGAGATTCAAACCTTAAAGTGTTTACCGGCTCGAGGTCACATTATGTTTGAACATAAGTTTAAACAGGAACATACAACAGCAGAAATGAGGCTTGTTGACCGTAGAGATGTTTCATGAACATTCCTGTTCAATCTTCAGCGGTCTTTGCCAGCCAGCAAACAATTGGGAACTCCAAAGCGACTTAACAGCAAAAACCGACACTACCAGACAGCGCTGAGTTACCAGTAGCCGTTGTGTGTGTGTGCGTTTCCAAATGGCCTTTCTGTATTAGTATATTTGCAGTTCCCAACTGATCAAAGCATTGATTGTATGGAAAGGAAAAAAAAAAAAAATTTTTTTAATGAAAAAGACTACTTAAAATTCATTCGTGAGAATGATGAAACGGTACCGTAAGGGCAACCAGCTCTTTTTGATGTATAATGCATAAGTTGTTTACAGTTGTGAACAAACGCCACTTTTTCGGAACTAGAGCCAACTATACTCACTAATTATATAATATATCAATAGTTTCTAAATACCTATAAAATTTTGCAGAAAGGTGTTGTCTGGTGCTTTGAACCCGTTTTAAAATATACAGGGTGTCACAAAAATTTTTGATTTTTGATCTCGGTTGGTTCGCAAATCGCTCGAAAAATCCGTCGGTGTTCCAGAACTTAAAGAGATTTCATTTTCTTTTTGAAAATCTAATTAGAACAGAAACTGTTCCAATTAAAGTTCCATCGCTAAAAACTGGGCTGCATCTCGTAAGAAAATTTCCCTAATGATTAAGGTTAATTTGATGTTAAACTGAAGTTTTTGATTGTGATAATTGTTTTATGATGCATTTTTAAATTATAGTTCAAATTTACTTCATATTCTTCATAAATAAAATTTAAATATTTGTTGGCGCCAAACATGAGGTATAACTTGCCAGCCCTTAATGCGCTGGCTGTCAACCAGATGGCGCCAAAATCGCTTAAACGGCACCACTGTTGTGGTTGGTTTAGATCAGAGATGGGCATGCACACATATCGTCACACTTTTCACACGCATACAAGCACAATTTGCGTGCACAACATTTGTGTTCTATAAATAGCTTTCAATGCTTATAGCGTACGTGTGATTTTGTGCAATGCACGTGTGCATTGGAACGTCGCGACGCGCCCATCTCTGGTTTAGATTAACGTGAAAGACTTTGGTTTTTTTTCCTAATAATTATTGAAACGCAAATTTAAACATTGTTAAACAAATTAAATAATTTATTCATTTTATGCACCCAAAATTAGTTTTGCTTGTCAAAATTGTTTGGGTGGTGAATTTAGCTAAATTTTCTAACAAAGCACGAGAGATTTGAAATCAACCGAAAGAGATTTCTGTGACACCGAGAATCGGTTTTGGGTTGGCATTTGGTTGGAAGAGATTTTCGTTTCGAAGACCGGTTTTTCACTTATCAAATCTACGATTTTATTCGGTGCAACTTTTATGCCTCTACCCTCATAATAAAATGAACGGAAGAGTTCTAGATCGATCGGGATAGAACTAATACTGGTTTGTTCTAAAAATTTCAATTATGTTTTTCGTTCTTACAGTAAGCCCAAAAATTTTAAGAAAAGATACATAGTTTTTAGTTTAATTAATAATTGATTGAATTGAGGACCAAATAGACTTACAATACAAGTTTCCAAAACTGTGCTACGAAAAATGCGACTTATTTTAAGTTGAATCTGTTCTTAAAATTCCTTCTGGTTCTTAAAGTTTGGTTATGGAGTATAAAAATCTTAAGTGTTTTTGGTTAGTTCATAAAATTCCACTCTCGAATTTTGATATAATTATTCATTTCTGATTTGAAAAAAGACAAGATCAAGTACAAATTGGAAAAAGCTTAAAATTTTATAGGCTTAAGCTTAGTACTCCGACAACTAAATCGCTTTCGCTGGGTGTCAACTCCATATAAAATAAGTAAGAGCGTTGCAGTCGAGTGTCCCGAGTCCGAAATACCCTGTAAACATTCACACAAACGCACACACACATACGCACGCTGCCCGTAGCAAATAGACACAGTGTTCCCACGCTCCCACTGGCAAAATTGTTTCGTGTATAACTTTGGTGTTTTTGCTCGGATCTTATTGTGCTTTGCAGAATAGAAAGATGTGAGGCCTGAGATGTTATATATTAAGGCTTGGTTGAACTCAGACAAACTAAAATATGAGTTCCTCAGCGTCGAAAAGCTTATGGCGCCGCTAACTTGACATGTAGAGGCACTGGCTTGAAGGCATGCCAGCAGCAATTTAGAACCAATGGTAAGATTTAGCACTGCCCATGACTTCTACATTTCATATATCCTCCAAAAATCCCCAAATAGTTGAAAAAACAATTAATTAAATTCAAAAGCAACAAATCAGCGCAGTGTGACCGTTTTACATTTGATGGTATTTTGAAGGAGTGTGGTGTTTTGCCGTTGAACAGTCACACTGCACCGTACGCTGGCCCCCCATTGGAATAAGATGTCAATTCCGTTAGCAGACGACTTAGTTTGTCTGAGTACTAAGCTTTCGACCAAGAACATTTTGAACTTATATTGTGAATTATTGTTTTTGTATCAACAATGTTTTGGGGTTGACTTAAGAATTTATTAGACTTGGATGAAGAACATTTGCACTTTTTTAAGGTAAATCGTACTGTACTTAAGACCTTAACAAACTAATAGTGTGATCAAAAAAATTTTTTACGTGTTCGAAATGTGCTTAAAATATCCCGAAGCGGCGGGAAGGCGAAATTGAAGTATTTCGGGATTGAAAAATACGTACTTGAAATAAGACTTTTTTACTTGGATCAAGTATTTTGGTACAAAACCGTACGATTGACACCGTTTGTACTTAAATCAAGTATTTCGTACTTACCGTACGATTTTCACCGTTTGTACTTGGTTGAAGTACAAAGTTATTGGTTTTTTTCCGAGTGTATTTACACTTGTGTGAAGTTCAAAAATGTTTAGAATACTTGAGAGGAGCCAATCGGAGCTTTTCATATGAGTTTTTTGATTGCCAACTCACAAGGAACTATGTACTAACGCAGCTTAAAGACTAGAATTAGACCTGTGAAAAGTGCTTTCACTGGCTCTTGTATTTCTGCTTATATTTCATACCCTTTGTTCTTCCACTAATGACATTGACAAGAACTGGCTTAAAATATTATCTTGTCCCTGTTATTAATTGCTTTAGTTTTCTATCAACAAACTTGCACTTTACATTTGGTTAGTTTGTCGTGGAATGTCATGTCAATCGGTGGTGCTGAGTTACGCGTTTATTTGCTGAGTCTCAAGTGTTTGGGTTTACTTAGCATAACGCACAATGCAGAACAAACTTGTGTCTCCAGCCAGGACAAAACAATTGCCCTAGTGGGTGTTATCGGTGTTCAGTGTCTTGCGGCTTTTGGCCTAATTCAAGTTTTTGTAATACCGGAAAAGTTTCAATTGCCCGAGTATAGTCAAGTGGGTAATATACATTTGTTAATCAACTATGGCTTCGCTTGCCTGATAATGTCGCTGATCTACCTCTACTTTTATTTGCGACGTCGAAAGTTTATTTTGCTGATTTCATTGCTGCTCTGTCACAATCGTCAAGATCTAAAGAATTGCCATGCTGAACGATTTCAGCGTTATTTTTACTTGTATGTGGGACTGGCGCTGCTCAGCGGTATTGTGTACAGCAAAGCGTTTCGACATGCCGAAATTGAACGTTTACCCTGCATACTGTTGTCTCTGATGTGCACTTTGAGCTATGTGCTAATAGGACTTATTATTATGCTGTACAACTGTTTGGTGCAAATTGTGGCTAGTATGATGAGACTGATTAATGAGAACTTGAAAACTAATGAAGGATCTACGAGGAAGTGGCAACAACAACTGGAACAGCGTAATCGCTTGCTACGGATATGTCATGAGCATTTAAATTGTGATTTTGGTTTGGTAATGGTGGTTATCATGGGTTATGTGCTCTTTTCGGCACCATCTGCTCCATTCTATATGATAAGCATGGTTTTCGAAATGGACGCTCGTCGTGTGGGTTCCGATTCAGTGTGGCATGCCTTGATTACGTCGCTACTATGGGATCTGCCTTGGTTAATATCATTGCTGATGATATTGCGCACTGATGTGGTGAAGAAAGAGGTATGTGGAAGTAAATGTACAGAAATTTATAAATGAATGCAGTTTAATGCTCAGAAGAAATCCTACAAAAAAGAATACTCTTTAAATCAGGGGTCGTCAAAACACACATGCTTATTTGGGCGTTGCGTGTGTGTGTTTAGCCACGCGAAAGCGCGCTCTTCGAGAATTTTAGTTTTAGATTTATACACGACCGCGACTTAAAATTTAAACACAATCTTCCTTAATTTGATTTTCTTTAATCAATTTTATTTACACCAAATATGCATATTCATCCCACTGTGCTGTAACGAACTTCAATATTTATCTAGTCTCAAGGGTTTTGTTATGCCATTAAATAAATTACACAAATATTTACATTGCTCATCCATTACCTTAGTCAATTTATCCATTTTGTATTTGTTGCAAAAACAATTTAGTTGATTGACAATCCTAAATAATGGAGTAAGCGTATCAAACTCTAATATATGGGTGGCAATTGCAACGAGCTTGAGATTATCTTGGTAATCTTCTTTAGCCTGATGGTTTGTGGGTGTAGTTATCCAAAGCATTTCACATATTAGTCTAGTTGAGCTTAGGTCGGTTGGAAATTAATTGCGTTTACTAGTATTGTAGGGTGGTTCGGTTCATAACATGGATTTTCTAGCTAATCATCCGCGGATTTGGTTTGGTTCAGTGGTTCAAATTTAATATGTTATCATGGCTTTGGTTTAATGGAATTTCAAAACTTTTTCGGTTCAAGCTTTTGACTTGAATTCCAAACGGTCCTTCGAGCCGGATATTCTGAAATGTTTTGCAGGGAGAGTGAATAACCCCAAAAGAAAGATAAATGTATTGTTCCAGTTATGATTACTTGTTCATAAGGCAAAAGCTCTTTTAGTTAGAGTTTCCCAGGTCAAAACAAGCAATTTTGGTTCACTTTGATTTAGTTATTAAATAATGCTTTTTGTGGTTCAGCGAATCTGAATGATCTAAATCATTTTCCAGATTTGAAGTCATCAAATGAACGTTAATGAAATGTAAGTGTGAAGCAGGGCTAAAATGCATTGTTACAAACCTGTTCGGAGTCGAATCGCTCCGCAGTTAAAGTCTCCAGCTTTTTTGGGAAGTTACAAGCCGGACCAAATATGGAGCACAAAAAAATATTAACGCTTCGTTTGAAATCTAAATTTGTTAATTTTTCCTTTCACAACAATACTCTCTGAAAGTAATTTGACTTGTGTTGTCTGATTTTAAATCCAATTGCGATCTATTAAATAAGGTTTTCCTGATTGGAATTGTGAATGATTGGAAATCTTAATCAAATATCCTAATCAAATATTTAATCAGCAAGCGACCTTAACGACATTTGTTATCAGTCCAAAGCGCATTGTCCCCTCTAATAATTGTTGAATATATGGAATTCAAGCCGGTTCTGAACTAAACCAAAACGCCTTTAAAATGTTGTTATAATCGGGGGTGCCACAGAAATCTGTAGAGATTTTGCCGACGGTTGGTTTGTAAATCTCTCGAAAAACTCGTTGATGCCACAGAACTTCTAGAGATTTCATTTTCTAATTAGAAGATCTAGTTGGAGCACCAGATGTTCCAATTGATGTTCCATCTCTAAAAACAGGGCTGAATCTCTCGCCGAAAAATTTCCCTTATATTAGAT
>JAEIFU010003902.1:0-22513 GCA_018904235.1 Lordiphosa stackelbergi | reverse complement strand
AAAAGCCACATCCAAAAGCCAGGGGACAAAAATCGAGTGCAAAAAATCGTATGGCGTTACTCATCTTCATGTTCTAATGTCTTTGGTCACGCAAGGGTTGTCGTAAGGGAAATCCCACATATAATCTGTCAGATGTACGCGTGTTGTAGTAGGTGCAAAATCTTGAGCTTTGCAGAGCGCGTAAATAAAAAGTCAAAGATTTTGTGGTAAGTACAGCTTGATTAAATCAAAGAGTGAATACACAATGAAAATAAAATTAGTTTCAGCTTTTACAATGGCAAAAAGGAACAGGGCTCCTTTAAAACGAAAAGTCATTTTATAGAAACAAAAATACAAATTCTAAACCGTTTAGACAATGGGCAAACTGCCACGGATATTGCAAGAAGCCTTGATTTAATGAGGCAACAGTTCGCACTATCAAAAGGAATGAAACTGAAATACGACGTGCAGGGAGCCTTGGGTTATCTATCTCTACAAATTTACTAGTAGAACACGTGCACCAATTTTAGAGAAAATGGAAAGAGCACTTAGCATTTGGATTGACGACAGCTACGAAAAAAAGATCCCTTTAAGTCAGCGGCTCATTCAAGAAAAGGCACTCAGATTTATGACTGCCTGAGCGAAATGGAGAGCCGTCTTCCAGCATAGATCTTGTTGCTGGGTAATGGATGGTTCGACAAATTTAAAAAAGGTTCTCCATTCATAACCTCAAATTTATAGGGCGAAGCGGTAGCGGCCGATGATGGAGCGTTACCGCATACCCAGAAGAAATTCAGGGTTCATTAAAGAAGAGGAATTCCTGCCTGACCAAGTTTTTAATGGGGATGAAACATTGCTTGAGATTGCTTGGAGAATGAAGCAAACAATTGAAATCAGATGATCAGCTCTGAAGAAACCGTTCCTAGTTTAACAATAGAAAAGCTCCAAGAAGGATTCGCATATATAGCAACTTAGAATCGTGCTTATAAATGTAGATCCGGTCATCGAACGACGACACATTTAAGAACGATTTGGAAAAATACTTAGCCTTATAAGGAGTGCTATAAAGAAATTAAAGGTTACAAATAGTCGAAAATGACTGATTTTTTTTATAAAGAGCCATTAAAAAGAAAACATGCTAAAATAAACTGGCTCAAACAATAAAAACTTGTTTTTACCATTTTTAAGCTTAACCTATTAATTAATTATTAATTACATGAAGCCACTTTTTAGTTAAATATTAACTTTAATTTGTAAAATAAAACTTTAATAAAAATCGACCAAATTTGAACAATCAAAAATTTAATTGCTGCCAGTTTGAATTTTGGAGAACGTAACCCCTTATTTTGTACTGAATCCATGTTTCGCTTAACACGATTTCGCTTAACACGACATTTTCTAGGAACGTAACCCCCGTGTTAAGCGAGGGCCGCGTATTTTATTTTATTTTCGATGTGATCAAATCTTGCGTTCTGTGTAATAAAGAATTTGCGGTATGGAAAAAAAAATCTTGCTTTGCTTGTGTAATAATTATGTTTTTCATTTTATTCATAAACTTTGGGGCAAGACTATAGCCGCACCTTGATTTTTCAGTGTACGCATAGAAACGGTAGAGCTGGAAAATCATTGCGATTACCTTTTGAAAGAACTTTAAAAAAGAGATAAAATAAGTGACAAACATCAACACTCTCAGTGCAAAAATTAACCGTTTTGTTTCCTGGAGCATAACTATAGCCGCACTTCACTAAATTAAATAAACTATAGAAAAATGTTAAATAATTAATTTATTTTTATTCACTTTAACAATGAGTGTAACCTTCTTTAGCACTAATTAACTCATAGATCCTATTTGGCATACTGTCTACAAGGTTTTTTAAATCACTAAGGGACAGTTTTTTCCATACCTTAATTATTGTCAATTTGAGCTCCTTAGTACTATTGTAATTAGGGTTTTGAGCATTAATCCTTCGGACAAGCAACGCCCAAAGGTTTTCCATCGGATTCAAGTCCGGGGAGCAATGCGGGCCACTTCAAAAAAACAATTAGTGTTCGTTGAATGAATATTGTCCTTATTTTGCATTATTTCTTTGACACCATCTACCGCAAAATGTAAATCATAATATGGAAGAAAATACGAAATTTAACTAATAATTTAAAAAAAACTAAAAAAAAAAAAAGGCATAGACTCATTTGCAAAATGTCCACGTACTCTCTGAAGTTCATATGAGTGCTTGGTAATGCCAGCTCCAAGCATCCACACTCGCAGAACACAGCCCAAATCATCAATGATACTCCACAAAAATTTCTCTTTAAAAAAAAGGTCTGCGTGTCATTAACACTCACGGGGCTCTAATGTGAAACATGATGCTTAGATTTAGAGCTTATTTTCAAATCACAAGCTTTTAATGGTATATAAATCAGTAAGGACACTCTTTCAAAAGAAGAAAACTAACAGGGTGTAGAAATACCAGCATCAAGATATCTTGCTTCAGTGTTTTTTAATTTTCTGAAAGTCTTGTTTATTGTACTGATCCGGAGATAAAAGATGATGTTTCACCCACCCAGGTTCCACCAAGATGAGATCCAACCAAGATTCCATCCAGTTCCCGCCCAGATCACACCCAGATACTACCCAGATCCAACCTACCTAGATCCCACTCAGATCCCACCCAAAAACCACCCAGATCTTACCCCCATTCCCATCCAAATCCTACCCAGATCCCAACCCAAATCCCACCCAGATACGATTCCAACCTAATCCCTCCCAAATATCACAAGAACCCACCAAGACTACACCCACATCTTTCCCAGAACCCACCCAGTTGTCCCTCTTCAGCATCCATCCTACCTCTCCGCTTCCCCCCTCTGCCCATACTCTTGTGTGTGTGTGTTTGCCAGGAAACTCCACAAATCACGCGTCACGTGACGCTGAAATCAAATTTTACTCCTACTAAAATCGTCCGTGCCGAAATTGAAGATGTTTCACATCAAAAATACAGGTGTTCCTTCCTCAAATCCCTCCAATAGTGCAAAAGCTCATTAGGAAAATTCAAATTATACTTTTTCTCATCCGAGAAAATGATCTGGAAGGATGAATTAGTATTTGCATTGCTCTATAAAAACTTTTTACTTTTGTCCCGTCAGTTGCCATGTTATCTCTGGCGAATTTCAGCCGGGCTTCTTTATGGTGGTCCTTCTCAATTTTTGTCGCACTATGTTTTCAGAGTTCTTTAATAAACGTGCAATGGTCCAGCGTGTAACTTTTATGCCACATTCAGCCGCTAATTCATCAGCGATCTTTAATGAATTACTTGCTGCACTCACTAATCGGTGCTGGTCACACTGATTTGTCTTCGGCTTACGTCCTCCGGTTTTTTTTTTTGCATATTCATTATCGATCGTCAAATTTTCCAGACAATTTCACGAAATGAGCAATTCTTACTTTTGAGCGCCAAAATTTGGCCTTTCTCGGCATCTGACAGCACTGGCCCACTTGGCATATTTACAAATCCATTACTAATATAGTTACTCAACCAACTGTACGCAAATAAAATCGCCGCCAGCAAACACAGAATACGAAAATTAAACTGTGCGGCTATAGTTATGCACCAGGCGCAAATCGAAAATAAAACATAACGGTTAATTTTTGCACTGAGAGTGTTGATGTTTGTCACTTATTTTCTCTCATTTTTAACGTTCTTTCAAGTTCTACTGTTTTTATGCGTACACTGAAAAATCAAGATGCGCCTATAGTTTTGCACCAGAGTTTACATTAACCGTACAGAGCTTCGTTACAAGGTCCTGAATTCAATATATCAAAATTCAGAAATACAGAAATTATTTCTTTTTTTTAAATTTCGAACTAACTTTATTGCATCGCATATTCTTCGTTCCGTTTTGAAACCCTCTAATGTAGGACTTATGTTTTTGGCCAAAATAGATTTCATGAAATTACGCCCACAACATTGTATCCCAGGATATGCGTTGGTTGTTGGTGTCAGGGCTGCAAACCGATTCGGAGTTGAACCGCTCCGGAGTCGGAGTCTCCGGCATTTTTGGGAAGCCCGAACCGAACCTGAACCGGAGCAGAACAAATTATTTTGTTCGAACCTGAACCCGAACCGGTTTAAAAAAAATTAAAAAGGGTTCGGTTCAAAAACTTGGCTCTACTAATTTTTTCTAGAATCTATAAATTTACAACACACCTTAATGCACTCATGCAGGTTTTTGTAAGTTTAAATATTCGTACATATTTAGAAAGTGCTTAGAAACCCGTTCTTACATTTTAAATTTAATCCCAATCTCTACCTACAACTGAATTTCTGAAAACAAGAAACCAAATATTTTTTACTTAGAGCGAAAATAGCTTGCAAATAAACGTATTCCTGATTTGTAAAGTCGTCATAAGGAACTAATAAATAAAAGCATCAATGATTCTATACCATGCCCATCTTCTGATGAAACTGAATCTTTCGCAAAGAAGCAAGAAAATAATGAAATTGTGACAAATATCAATCCGGTGAAGAACTTCATTGATTTTTTTCTCGAAATTTAAATATTGTTTCATATGTATTAAAGCTTTCGATAAATGATCAATGTGAAGGACTTACAAATATCACATGTCTTGTATAAGCTCTTTCTGAGGCACAAGTATCCAGCCAAAGAGCCAGTATTAATAAATGTTAACTAAAATACTTTAATATTATATGGAAAATATCAAGATTCTAAACGTCTAGGAGGGCGCGCGCACACTTGCAAGTGAAAGATAAACTGATGCCTGACCATAACATTTGAGTAGGGCAGCATGCTGAAATAAACAAACATGTTTGATTAATTCCGCAATGCTGAGCTTACAACTGAATTTTAAAGATCAAACCAGTGCATGTTGTGCACGCTAGCAGTTCTGCCTTCAGTTCATCATTCAGGTACATGTGTGCGCTTAATGATTATAGTTTTGCATGAATTTCCAATTTAATGTTGGCCGAATTAGCGATCAAAAACAAAATTATTCCTGAACCCTGGTTCGAACCGGAACCTTGGTTCAGCGACCTTCTGAACCCGCTTCGTGAACCCGAACCCCAACATTTTAGAGGGTTCGAACCCCGGAGTGAACCACTTCCGGTTTTTAGGAGGTTTGCAGCCCTGGTTGGTGTTGTTGTTATTGGTATTCGGTTTCCTCTCCCGAATGGTTTTCCCTTCCTTCCAACTTAATCTTGAGACTCATACTTGATTCACAATCCAAGGGCATTTTCCTATCCATATACATAGTCCAGCGTTGATCAATAAAGTAACGGTCGTCATGCTGATCACTTGACTCATCCTCATCGCCTGTAGTAGCTGTTGTTGTTGTCCTTGCGAAGCATTAAATAATAGAAATTAAAATTTATAAATTAATAAATACTGTATTAATATGTACATTACGTTCCAGCTTCTTTTATTTATTATGTTATGTTATAATGTTATTTTGCTTCATCGGTCTTAGGATTTTAATAAGCATATCATTTTGATCTTAAATAACAATTATTTTGTGACAGAACCGAAATACGGTTATTATAACCGTAAGCGAAACCGAAATAATTTGGTTTTATTGATGTTCGTTTCGGTTTCATTCCCTGCTGCCTTTAAAAGTCATAGCTGCTTCTGTTACAGGTCGTATTTATTCGCCCAATTTGCTTAAAAGTTCAGAAACTGCCCAAAATGGATCAGCTTACTGCCAATAAAGAAATTCCCTTCGTTCCTCTGGCTAATCCGTTATTTTTGTTTTCACATCGATTTCGTATTCCATTTCAATCCCCTTAAATCGAGAGGGTCACAAAAATGTTAAGCTCTCAACTGCTTCACCAGTTGATGACACTAATCCTTAGCCCAGTCGGTTCTGGCCCCTCCAGCTTCCGTCTCCTTCTCACACGTGTTGATGACAGAGTTTGGGGGGGGAACTTTAGCATATCTGTCTCCTGGGTACCTCAATTAAAGGGTGTTCAGTTGCTGTTGCTCTCTTTTTTTTTTTTTGTTGTTCCGCCTTCTTTGTTTTTGTTTTTGGCAAATGTTTGCCACTTAACGGGCACATAAAACGCCAATAAGGTTGCGAAGAGGAAAGGCGATGAGCATATGATTTTCAATTTTTGCCACAAATCCAGACGCCAGACAAGGCCAAAGTTTTGCTCTCAACCAAAGTGCCAATGGGATGTGCCTGCCCTGCCCGGAGCCCCTACGTTGAGCGCCATTAGGCGGCTGTGTGCAGACATTAAAAACAGCTGCCAACGTCATCGTGTTGTTGTTGTTCTGGAGTCACAAAAATTGCCTGTTTATATTCGCAGCGACAGCAAATTTTATTATTATTTTTGTTCTTGACGACGGGCAAAAGCAGGCCAAATAAAGAATCAAATTCGGCAAAATGAAGGGTAGCAAAAGTTGTTTAGATGCCCAACTAAATTTCAAATCGTTTGATTTGAAAACTTGACAAAATTCAAAATTTGTTCAGTACACTAGCAGAAAACTAGAACGAATAATTTGAAAAACAATTTATTTGTTTTTGAATTTGCAAGAATTTTTTAAATTGGTTTTTAATTTGGTTCTTAAAGGCAAGGGGAGTGAGGGGAAGCAAACTTTGAGAGAATAGCCTTGAATGAAGAATGTCGGTAACACAAATTCACTCTTGGATCAAGAATTTCGCCCTTAGATTAAGAATTTACACTCTAACCTTACTTTTGATATTTTATTAATAAATTTAAGGAAATTAAGTTATTCAAGGAAGAAATTTACTTGTTCTTATATTTATGCTTTGTCAATTTGCCAGATCTCTCCCAGATCCCTTTCAGATCCCATCCAGTTCTCAATAAGATGTTTCTTCATTATAAAGAACTATATGTGACTTGTCCAGATTTCTTCTTGAATGTTTAATTAAAAAAAGAATTGGAATGCAATATTACAATATTTATTGAGTTATTTCATTATTCATTAATAGCGAACTTAGACGAAATGGCATGATTTAACTATTCTTGCTCTATTACCAATTTGAGCTGTTATGGTCCAAACTTCCGGAATTTGTCCCCAGAGTTAAAACTGGACTAGCTTGCGATGTGAATTGACGCATTATTCTGATGAAAGGTCCAATCATTACCAAATAACCGACCGCCAAAACCGCACCAACTTGTCGTCCAACAACTCCACCGTTTGTCGATATGGAACACATTACAAATTCAACCCATATCCGCTTTCGCTTTTCTACTTTCTCTCTTGTGTTGGTCCAGTGGTTTGCAAAAAGTAAAAAGAGTTTAAATTCATTCGAAATTGAGATCACAAAAACGAAACCGAAACGGAATTGAAAACACGCCAGCATATTTTGCACTTCTAGCACCTAAATTGTTCTTCTTTCTTACAAATTCAAATTACCTCTAATTTGCATATTTTCAGTTGGCTCCATTTTATTTCTAGGGTATTGTATCTTCTTTTTCCCATTTCAAGTTGATTTTTCTGTCTTTTTTTTTTGCAAATTTTGCATTTATAGCGAAACATTTTTTCGTAGAGCAGCCGTCGCAGCAAATCAAAGTTTTTGTTGTTAGCCTGTTATTTGCCGCGTAGACACAATTCACATGGACGATGACAAGCGGGCCCCCAACCCCTAGGCAAATTGCCTAAACATTAGCTAGCTGAAGTTGGGAGTCGTCGTCCCATTCTTTGCGCCGACGCACACCGCTTAGAATTCTTGTGTCGGTCGCCGACTGTGCGCCCCCAATTAAAGAATAATTCATTTCAATTGAAGTCAATCAAAAGAAATTATTTCACGCTTAATCAATTAGGAATCCAGCAGAAGAAACTCGAAGACAAACAGCCCAAATAACAAAAAAAAAAAGAGAACGAAGCAAATTCTGTAGAGATTTTTTTGGATTTTCGTTTGTTAGGTTGGGTAATCAGAGTCCAAGCATACATATTTTTTTATTTTGAGGGAAGAGGCAGGCACACACACAATGCATACACTTGAGCTTTGCTTTTGAACCCAAACAAATTGATTTCACTGAGGGTGTTGAAATGCCGGGAAGTGGCACTTGAAACGATCCCAGAGCAGCAAGATCGAGAGAAATGTATGTTATAGAGAGAAAGAGAGACAAGTGGAAGTTAAGTACCCAAAAATTTATGATATGAAGCCAGGGAGATGAAGCTGAGATAAGTAGAGAGAGAATAGAATTGATTAATGAATCGAAAACTCGAAAGGGGGAAAGTAAAAGATACAAAAACATTTCATAGACTTCAGTTAATCATCCCCAAATATAAAAAAACCTTGCAAAAGTACCAAAAATTAACAAAAACACTAAAACATACAAAATATTTGCACAAATATTCATAAAAATATTGGGATAAGGAGAGAGAGAGAGAGAGACATTTCTAAATCAGGGTTTGTCAAAAAGAGCGAGGGCAAAAAGTGAGAGTGTATTGAGTTGCGAGGTAAGCCAGTTCTGACCTATAAAGTTTTTCCAATTAGACCCATTTTCGACCCATCGAAACATTGAGAAACCCTTTTATAGATAATATTTCGAACAATTCGACAGATTTATGTCGATTTTATATCTTATATATATATAAATATGTGCGCCCGACTGACAGACTGAAATATTATCAACCCACAGCCAAAACAGCTTATCCTACAAATCTATGATTTGGCATAGACCTTCGTTTAGTTATGCAGGTGCGCACTAAGAAAAAAAAAAGTGGAAAATTTTCCAGCGAAGTGTCTGAAAAGGCCAATGAAAAGTTTGTATAGGCCACTTACTGTGGCGCTCAAGCGTCATGCGGGCAATGGCAATGCTGTTTTACTAAGAGCGCGAGAGAGAGAGTAAGCATGAGAGAAACGAAATCACACTCATGTAATCATGAAACGAATCAATTTGTTAATTTTCATAGCTTACAGCTTTACATTGATTAACTAATAATTTGCAATTTGTGTTTTATCTAACCTATTTGTTTGTACCGTTTTTAGTGGATAGATAGGTAGATGTTTATTTTCACTTTTTAATTTTCAGCTTACAGCTTTACATTGATTAACTAATAATAAACAAACATTTAAAGCTTGGTTTAAAACCGCCAGCCTTACTTCTATTGTATAACATAAAAAAACATTTACATATTTAAGCCTATACTCTCTTTTTTATAAATATTTAAAAAATTTCATTTTATAACATTTCTTCTATAATATGAAGCCATCTCTATGTATTTCGCCAGGTTATTCCATCCCATCCCCCATTCAGGGCCATAAGCACCTCTTCTTTAGTAAACGCACAAGTTTCAAAATATCGCCAACGAAATTCCCGCAGTATTGGACATCGGCCCACAAAATGATGCATGTCCTCCTGCTCATTCATATTGCATAGTGAGCAAATACCTCCATTTACAATTCTTCTTGGGCAGCTGTTTAACCATAAGAGATCTCCTCTGGCCTTCATTATCCAAGTTATCTCGCTTTGCTTGAAGTACTCGTTGCAGTATGTGGGTCCTATTGCATAATTAAGGTCTTTATAAATTCTGGTTGCACTTACTGACGCCTTGTTCGTGTGTTGCATGCGGTTGTCTGCTTTTGATGCGTTTAGGAACCGAACATTATGGTCAATCCAATCTGGATGCGAGTGGTTGTCTCCGAGTGATATGCCATGATACGCGAACATTTCTCTAAGCCTCGCAAACCACCCAGAGTTATTTCGCATCATTTTCTCAGCGAGGATATGCGGGAGTCTAGAATCTTCATACTCAAATAATATTCTTGACAGGTATTTGAGATGAAGTGTTAGACTATAGATGTGTCCATCTTCTAATCCTGCGTCTATTCCCAATATGTAGTTCGGTGTGCTTTCTGGTAGCTTGAGTATTCTCTTTAAAAAAATATCGCTGCAATTGGTCTGCCTCTTCCTTTATTTCTCCACCCCAGACTTGAGCTCCATAGCACTGTACTATTCTGCTCACTGAGTTGAAGATTTTCCATTCAGATGCCAGGTTCACTGTACAAATTTACTATGTGGTCAGCATCCACTTGACCGGCAGGGCCTAACATATAATTCCGAAATTTTCGTTCGGTTTGGTCCTTTAGGACGGGTTGAAGGGGAACTTGAAGCTGTCTACAAGAAACAAGTAAGACCGTTGCAGTCGAGTAGCCCGACTTCAATATACCCTGTACAATTGACAACGAGAGCGTAAGTTAAAGTCGGCTCTAACCGACTTCGATATACCCGTTACTCATGAAAAACATGTTTCCTTAGGGTGACCATCCGAAAAGTATGCAACATTTTTGTAGGGTGGGTGGGGTGGTAGCGGGGGTTCGCGTTTTTGCTCATAACTTCTGAACCGTTCATCCGATTTTTATCATTTCTTCGGCAAATCGATTTATTTTGCTAATTACTAACTATCTCTTGAAAGTACGAATCGTCTATCTTCAAAACTGTGGGAGATATAACGTTTTTTCCAAATTGCGGGGGCGGGAGGGGGCGTGGCCAAAATTTGAAACAAACTTGATCAGCGTACAGATAAAAGAAGCATTTGTCCCATACATGTCAAACCTCTATCTTTTACCATCTCTGAGATCGACGCGTTCATACAGACAGACGGACGGACAGACGGACAGACGGACATGGCTAAATCGACTCGGCTGTTGATGCTGATCAAGAATATATATACTTTATAGGGTCGGAAATGTTTCCTTCTCCCTGTTACATACATTTGCACAACTTCATGATCCCCTTTTACCCATTTTCAATGGGTACAGGGTATAAAAACAACGCAATTTCTTAAAATCTTGTACGCAAACAAAGTCGCGGCGGGTTCAGCTAGTATTGTATATATATATCAGAGATCTGTCATATTGGATCAGCCATTTTGTTTTTCTGAATTTTGACTTCAAATCAGCGACCCCGAAAACCCCCGAGAACAGACTTTCAGCCAAATCAAATAGGTTTTTGAAGAAATTGTCCGCCATTTTGTTTCTCTAAAGTTTGACTTCGAATTCGTTAGCAGCGACCCCGAGAACCCCCGAATACAGACTTTCAGCCAAATCAAATAGGTTTTTATAAAATTGTCCGCCATTTTGAATTGGGTAACCCGGACTCCGCCATTTTGTTTTTCTGAATTGTTAGCGTTCGATTTCGGTTTTCAGCGACCTTGAAAACCCCCGAGAACAGACTTTCAGCCTAATCAAATGCGTTTTTGAAGAAATTGTCCGCCATATTGGATCCGCCATTTTGTTTTTCTGAATTTTGACTTCGAATTCGTTAACAGCGACCCCGAAAACCCCCGAATACAGACTTTCAGCCAAATCAAATAGGTTTTTATAAAAATTGTCCGCCATTTTGGATCCGCCATTTTGTTTTTCTGAATTTGTGCTACGATTTCGTTTCAGCGACCTTGAAAACCCCCGAGTACAAACTTTCAGCCAAATCAAAAGCGTTTTTGAAGAAATTGTCCGCCATATTGGATTTTGTTTTTTCGAATTTCGACTTTAAATTCGTAATCAGGGACTCCGAAAACCAAAACAAAAGCGTTTTTGAAGAAATTGTCCACCATATTGGATCCGCCATTTTGTTGTTCTAAATTTTGACTTCGAATTCGTTAACAGCGACCCCGAAAACCCCCGAATACAGACTTTCAGCCAAATCAAATACGTTTTTAAAGAAATTGTCCGCCATTTTGAATCCGCCATTTTTTTTTTCTGAATTTTTTCTTCGAATTCGCAATTAGGGACTCCGAAACGACGAGTACAGACTTTCAGCCAAATCAAATACGTTTTTGACTTTTGGTCCTCTTTTTGAGATTTGGGATCACTTTGCTCTGGCCAGCGACTGAAAACCTGTTTGCTCTCTTGGCACAAGTCTCGGCAAGCGTTCGGCTCGTGTCGTTGGGTATGGCGAAATGTTTTGTGCGTTTTAATTTCCGCCTTGGGAACATCTAATACAATAAAAGCGGTTTAGTCTTTACTCAGCCGTCACCTTCACTAGCTACTGGCTTTAGTTTAGAAGTGAATAACCATTTTTTCCCAACTTTAAGAATTAAAATGTATATTAGATATAAACCCAACCCAGACCTAACCTAACCTAACCCTTTCCTCTCTCATCTCATGTCAATTCAGTTGCACAGAGGGCGCCTACCCTACATAAGTATATTTATTTATAGGTTGCGTCCACAGACACATACAATGTCATAAACAATTTTACGCTTACGCAACGCCCACCCAGAAGGTGCACCAGACAGTGTCTCCAAAACCAAAATAGTGGCGGAGGCTGGTCCCCGTCCCCTACCCCGTCCCCTCTTGCCAAGCCTCGCATTAATTTGTCATTTTGCGCGTGTGTCGACGACGGGCAAATATGAGCAGTAGGAGACGACGCGCGGCGACAACAACGACGCGACGACCATCAAGTGGCATGCCACACAGAGACGACAAACACCCACAGAAAACTTTTGTTTTTGCTTACGCGCTGCAAAGTTGCAGTTTTTTTCTATTAAAATTCTGACTTTTTAAGTTTTTTTCTTTGAATTTGACTTTGGCAAAAGTGCGAAAAAGGCGAGAAGATACAATAAAAAAAAAAAAAAAAAAGGGAAACGAAAGGGAAGAAAAGTGTCACAAAACTTTTATGGTGGCCCTGACACGTTGGTGGTTGGCTTTGCTTGGTTGGTTGCCCGCTTCCTTGGTGGCTCTGCGCCCTGACTGTGTGTGTGTGTGTGTTTACTTCATTTGCCTTTTGCTCATTAAAAGTTGCCACACATAAGTAAAAATGCACCGCACTGAGAGAAAATCTGGGAATAGTTTGAAAAATTATATGGAAACAGTGTTGCCTCAATTCCGTGAGTGAGCATTTGTGGTTGTTTTGCGCATAGCGATAGCCATGCGTATAGGCGCTCCTGTCTCTTCTCTTTCGCTTATATGCCACTTGCAAAATCGAACACAACCACAAGTATGTATGCGCCTTTTTGTAAAGCAGAAATAGAAATTTAGACAGGGCGCCTATATAACGGATTTCTTTTGTTTAATAGATAATAAAATTAAAAAAAAAAATTATTTAGAATTAAGTTTCAATGGGCGCGACAAAGCCACTAAGTTTAAACGAAGAACAAGTAAAACGGTCAGCCCGACTGTAATATACTCTCTACCTGGAGTAGCTACTAAAAAAAGCGCTGCTGAACAATACATGGCGCCACTTCTTGTATTGAACAATGTGGGATGGTCAAAACTGACCAATAGATGACGCCACTACTGCCAGGAAAGTAACATTCTGTTGCTTATAGCTTGGGTATAGTTCATCCGATCTTTATCATTTCTTTGGCAAATCAATAAATAATGCGATTTACTAACTATCTCTAAAAAAGGTATGAACCATCTATATTTATTATAAGAAAGTTTTTCATTACTTCTCCATTCATTCCCATTTCTCTCCGTGTATGGCCCATTCCTGTCCTATCCCTTTTTGGTGTTCGGAGTCAACACGTTTGCCTGCATGTCAAGTGCCAGTCACTCTGTCGACTCCTCCTCATCCTTTACCCTCTCTCAACCCCATCTTTTTGGAAATGAATGTCAAGAACGAGTGAAAATTTGCGCTTAAATGCAGTTGCAAAAAAAAAAAAAACAAAAAATAAACAAAATACAAATAGGGAGAAAACTTTGTTCGTCGGAGGAGGCCAGCGACCTGTCGCCATTTTTGCACAGTTTTCGAGGGTGTTGAAAAGGCAAGAAAAATTTGTCTCCCCTTTTGCTGTGTGTTGTTTGGTCATTATAATAACTCTTGTTCTTTTATTTTTTTTTTTTTTTGAGTGAAACCCACACACGAGCCTTAGCTAGCTTACTGAAGCGTACTGAAGAGTAGGGGAGCAATGCACCTGTGCCAGTACCTGACTAAAGCAGTGTTTTGACAAAATTACACATGTTTTTACAGCCATCAAGGTAAGGTTGAGCTTTAAGGGAAACAAGAAGAAAACAGAAGCAGTTAAAAAACTTGACCAAATAAATTTACAAATTAACTTTCATAAGTTTGCGCTAATTTATGTCGATTGGTATTAAATTGAAAAAGTTTGTCCAAATTTGTGTTTCTAGACTAGAATACTAACTTAGGTTTGAAAGATTTGTTTAAATAAGTGTAAGGCAAATGAATTTGATTAAAATAAATTAGTTTGCACAAATTTGTTTGCACTGATTCGTTTTCACAATATAGTTTGCACAGGAAAAATTCGCTAGAAAGACCACAAAGCAATTGCTAATTTGTTGCGGCTTTAGTTAACGAAATATGGAAACCTAACCAAACAATTTTGAATCTAAAGTTATGTTCACACAGGCAAATAATTTTCCCAAATTTGAATATAAAAAAACTTTTACTAAATAGGTCAAACTATAGAACTTTTTGCCCATATTTGATCGAAATATTTACGTATGAGTCCTGCAAAATTGCTATCATGGATATTTAGTCAAATTTTCGACAAAATTTGGGCAAACTAAATGCCAGTGAAACCGTACGCTAAAGCTATGTATACACAGGCAAATAATTTGCCCAAATTTTGATGAAAATTTAGGTCAAATGAGCTAACTTTTTAAAGATCTGCACTCAAGAATATTTAGCCAAATTTTTAACAAAGTTTGGGCAAAATCTTTGCCAGTGTAAACATAGCTTTACTCTGATTAACTGCTCACCTAAATATTTGCGTTAAATACAATTTTTATGCATTTTTGATTTAATAATTGGTGAAATGCATAAAATTTTCATAAATTTGTGAATCTTGCGTAAATTTAAGAAAACAGTTAACCCAAATTTTCCTGCGGCAAGATTTATTTGCCCAAATTTCTCTGCCCACATTTATTTGCCCAAATTTTCCTGCGTCAAAAAGTTTGCCCACATTTATATGCCCAAATTTTTCCACCTCCAGAAAATTTGCCCACATTTATTTGCCCAAATTTTTCTGCGTTAAGAAACTTTGCCCTCATTTATTTGCCCAAATTTTCCCACGTCCAGAGAATTTGCCCACATTTATTTGCCCAAATTTTTTTGCATTAAGAAACTTTTCCCTCATTTATTTGCCTAAATTTTCCTGCGTCAAAAAAGTTTGCACACATTTATTTGCCCAAAAATTTCCTGCGTCAAAAAAGTTTGCCCAAATTTTACCACGTCCAGAAAATTTGCCAAAAAAAATGTCTTATGTTAGGAAAGTTTGCCCACATTTATTTGATCAAATTTTCCCACGTCCAGAAAATTTGCCAAAAAAAATTTCTTATGTTAGGAAAGTTTGCCCAAATTTTCCCCCGTCCAGAATATTTGCCCACATTTATTTTCCCCAATTTTCTGCGTTAAGAAAGTTTGCCCTCATTTGTTAGCCCAAAAATTTCCTGCGTCAAAAAAGTTTGCCCACATTTCTTTGACCAAATTTTACCACGTCCAGAAAATTTGCAAAAAAAATTTTCCTATGTTAGGAAAGTTTGCCCAAATTTATTTGCTCAAATTTTCCCACGTCCAGAAAATTTGCCAAAAAAAATTTCTTATGTTAGGAAAGTTTGCCCAAATTTTCCCACGTCCAGAAAATTTGCCCACATTTATTTGCCCAAAAATTTCTGCGTTAAGAAAGTTTGCCCACATATATTTGCCCAACAATTTCCCACGTCCAGAAAATTTGCACACATTTATTTGCCCAAATTTTCCATCAGTTAATCAAATTATAATTTCTATTACATTAGCCATCAAAACTGGCTTCGAACCACATTCATATTTTGAGCAAGTTCCATTTCAGCGAAAAAAAAAACAGAGCGTTAGACCAGGAAATCGAAGAATGTGCAACTCTAATGGGGAATAGTTGCGCCATTTTCTACCTGGGGCTTTGCGGTCCCGTCACCTGGCACCCATCCCCCATCGGTTCATAGCCACATATTGTCATGTGGAATGCCAATTTAAATTGTATCCCAAAGGACACTGCACTGCATGTCTCGACAGGTTCATGAGGCGCATCGTTGTCGTGGTTGTCCTGCCAAGAGATTTGCCATAGTCACCGTTTCTTGTTGTTATTTCCTTGGTTCGTTAGTTGTCTAGGTCTTGACAGGAGCCCACCTGCCCGCCCTCCCTCACCGTTCGTCCGTCATTGCTGCTGTCGTCATTTACCTGTCTGGACAGCAGAATTTATGGCAAAATAACTTGCTGGGAATTTATGAAAACTACGACGCCATAATAACAATAATCAGACTAAGTAGTGACCACTGCCAGACATAAACTGTGACCAGATAAAGCTCAAGCTCTAAAAATGCTAATGGCCCAGTGCGGGGCCAAAAGGGATGCGACAATTTTAATGTGAACTCACTCACACACACACAGACAGAATGAGCGGCATACAGCTTAATTAGCAAAAATGTCTCGCGATTCTCGAGAGGAACTTTCGAGGAGACGATGACGACAACGGCAACGACAACAACGACGACGACACATTAAGATAAGGATTGAGGGGGGTTGAGGGTTGAGATTTGAGATTTTTTCCCCGAGTATTTATAGGACCAGCGGCGTCTGCTAGACTAGCGATGGATTCGATTTGATTTGATATTAGGCAGGCAGACATAATGGTTTTAGTTCTCAAGAAGTTGGAAGCTGGGTAGAGGTTAGTGAACTATTTAAGAAACAGCTATTAGGCTACTGTGGTTAGAGTGGAGAGTTGTAATCTCTTTTCCCTCCATATTGGAGAAGGACGGGAAACTTAAGCGAGTGAAAAGTCGGTGCCAGTATTGAAGCCTGGCAATTCAAGTATCAGTATTGATATTCCCTTTTCATATTGTCAAATCATCAATTCTAGCATCATTGTTTAGTATTTAATTTCAAATTTTTTTTACTTCCTTGATAGTAAAAGGTTTTAACAAAATTCATTAATCATTATTTTGAGTTCAGAACTTTTACTTAATGCGAAAATGAACCATTATTGTGTAAATTGTAGTTATTGTTCGGCTGTCTTCCCCTACTGCAGTCAAAGCACTTTTTGGCTCAGTTTTTCTCCTACGCGTTTCGGCAAATATATTAACTTCCTCTGGGACCAGATTGACATTTTTCTAATTTATATTCAAGAGATTTGAAAGATCTGGTTCTCTAATTGATCTTCAAAATTTCGAATAATATAGTACCAGAGATCAGCTTTCAGCGCGAACCTTAAAAGTTGCATGACTTGGTGAATTTCAATTCCAATTCTTCTTGGATCAAGCGACAGCGGATAATGTGCTCATCTACAAATTTTGCTAAATTTTGTGCAGATTCATTATGCTTGTCCCTTTTAAAGCTATTCAATCTCTCCCTTCAACGGGTTGTTTTTTCAAGCTTCTGGAAGCAGTCTTATATGATTCCTATTCTGAAAAGAGACGTTAGTCTGATATTGAACCGCGCAGAAGTATCTCAAAACTATTCGCCATTTCCTAAGCTGTTTAAAATAATTATCACTTCTCATTTTCTAAGAAAGTTCTTGACAAAGAGTTTCAACTTTGAAGAAAGTTTTTACCGGGTATCGAAAAGTTAGTTTTGAACATCGAGAACCGAGAATTGAGTATGGAGAAACGTGTATCGAGAATCGAAATGTTTAGAAGAGTGCTGACTATGGAGGGCAGAGTATCGAGTACTATGTATCGAATACTGAGTTTCGAGTATACTGAGTGCTGATTATAGAGTACTGGGTATCGAGAATTGAGTATCGAACATAGAGAATCGTGTATCGAGAACTGAGTATGGAGAAATGAGTATCGAGAATCGAGTATTGAAAAGTGTAGAGTATCGAGTACCGAGAGCTGAGTATGGAGGACAGAGTATCGTTTCTTGAGTATCAAATACTAAGTATCGAGTACTGAGTACCGTTTATAGAGTACCGGGTATCGAGAATAAAGTATCGAGTATCGAAAATTGAGTATGGAGAAACGTGTATCGAGAATCGAAATGTTTAGAATATCGTGAGCCGAGTGCTGACTATGGAGGGCAGAGTATCGAGTACTACGTATCGAATACTGAGTTTCGAGTACTGAGTGCTGATTATAGAGTATTGGGTATCGAGAATTGAGTATCGAACATAGAGAATCGTGTATCGAGAACTGAGTATGGAGAAATGAGTATCGAGAATCGAGTATTGAAAAGTGTAGAGTATCGAGTACCGAAAGCTGAGTATGGAGGACAGAGTATCGAGTCTTGAGTATCAAATACTAAGTATCGAGTACTGAGTACCGTTTATAGAGTACCGGGTATCGAGAAAAAGTATCGAGTATCGAAAATTGAGTATGGAGAAACGTGTATCGAGAATCGAAATGTTTAGAATATCGTGAGCCGATCGAGTTTGTGTATCGAGAATCGAAATGTTAAGAAGAGTGCTGACTATGGAGGGCAGAGTATCGAGTACTGCGTATCGAATACTGAGTTTCGATTATACTGAGTGCTGATTATAGAGTACTGGGTATCGAGAATTGAGTATCGAACATAGAGAATCGTGTATCGAGAACTGAGTATGGAGAAACGAGTATCGAGAATCGAATATTGAAAAGTGTAGAGTATCGAGTACCGAAAGCTGAGTTTGAAGGACAGAGTATCGAGTCTTGAGTATCAAATACTAAGTATCGAGTACTGAGTACCGTTTATATAGTACCGGGTATCGAGAATAAAGTATCGAGTATCGAAAATTGATCGATTCACAGACACACACACACACGTTAAGCATGTTTTAAAATTTTCAAGCACATTTGTCTTCGTAAAGCGTTTCGCTCGTACCTGGCGTCCCCCACTCACCCACTCTATTTTGTTAAACCAGTTGATTTTACACTTACATATATGAACAGCAGTCAATTTTTAAAAAAATTCAGTTTTGTAATAGTTTTGTGAGTCCTTTTTCAGCCAGCAATGCCTGTAAAAGCTCATCAAATTCCAATCATTTTTTTTTTTTATTTAAAGAATACTCAAACTAAACCGGAATCATTTCTGAATCGATTTACGTCACCCTATTCCATAGGCACTTGTCGTGCCACAACATTCCCCCCGCCACACACCCCCTTCCAGAGCTCAACTCCACTCTTCTTAAGGTAAATTGCAGTTGGGGTATATGTCATCAATATCACCATCTCTCGCGGGCATTTTTTCTGCATTCCCCAGCGCTGATTATTATGAAATGTTGTCGTTGTTGTCATTATTATTGCAGAAATCATCATCAGCCCTGTCCGTTGCAGTCCAGAATACCGACCACAGACAGCAGCTCTGCTCCTTCTGCTCCTGCGCTTATCTTGTTGCATCGTCATTTCGCTGTCGCTATTTCTTCTTGGTTTTCCTGCTCTTTTGATTTTTTTTTTTTTTTTTTTTTTTTGCAGGTAAACAGAAAACAAACAACTTGCAACGCTTCGGTTGCGTTTTGCTCGTACAATTTAGTTGCCTGTTCCGCTGTCTGGTCTGGCCTGCCACTTCGTGTTGGCTCATCATCATCTTTAACACTTTTTCCATTCGCATTCTTATCTTTTGGTCATGTAGCAACATAAATGCTTCACCTTGAAATCGAAAAGGGAGACCATCAATTGGCCATCATTGGCACTAGTAAGGGTATCAAATGAGTCTACTTGCCATGCAGTAGGCAAGTTGCGTGGTAATCTTTATGTGGTCATCTTTGGCTAGGCACTGAGGCCTTTATCTCAAACTTAACTTCATGCCAAAAGGCCAATTCCCATGTGCAACATAATTTGTACTTTAATCGAGTGGAAAGCTGCGCAGGAGCCAGACAATGGCTCGGAGTCCGTGTCCACTGTTTATTTTCATAAATGCCACATTAAACTGGTGGATGGTGGTTGGAAGCGCTTGGCTCGAAAGAAGATGTAGAAGATGACATTAGGGAGGAGATTGAGAACACGTTCGAGTTGCACTTTATGTTTCTTTCTGAACAATCTAAAACGAACCAATTTCCAAAATCTTGAAAATACTTGATAAAAGTACTGAAAAATAAAAAAATAAGAAATTTTGCCCTTGAATCTAGCATTTTCAGTGTACAATTTTTGGCAAAATCCTAAAAATTCTTGATTAAAATTAAAAAAAATAATCTTAGGGATATTTAATACTGGAATCAAGAATTTTTGGTTTCTAAAATACTTAAATTGAACACAAAAATCTTGATTAAGAAACGGTGCAAGTTGCTAACTCAAAATCAAGAATTTTTCTAAAGCTCAATTTAGTTTAATGTTAAAATGATTAAATACAGAAATTCTTGGTCTAAAAGCAATTATTTTAAGTCCGAAAATTCTTAATTTCAATTTCGGTTTAGTTTGGTACTAAAAATCAGGAATTTTTGATTTTTAGATCCATGGTCCTACAAATTCTTGATTTAAACACAAAATTCTTGATTCAAGAACAATGATTTAGATTTTAGATTTAGATTTTTATTGAACGATTTCCTAGTGCTACAAGATAAAACTTAAAAATTAATGCACTAGTCCAAAATATACAGAATTAACATTGACCACAATCCGACTTATCTGATATCACGATCATTAAATTTAAATTTATTTTAATTTCATTGTATTATTTTGTATTAATATTCCTATATAACTTATTCTATTATTCCCTATCGGTTTCCCTGTTTCCTACTCGTTACATGTGATATTAAAAAGTATGATATAAATCATCAGATATGTTTTAAGTTGATTTTGAAATTGCGTCGCACCGCCAATGCATGTTAGGAAGTTTGGTAATTGGTTCCAAATTCGAACAGCATGAACACCAAATTATCTTTCTGATAGTAGAAGTTTGTGCCTAGGTATAACTAAATAATTTGTGTAGTCTCGAAGTTGAGAACTGTAGTTTTTCAAAGAGATACAGTGGTTGTTTTTTAAAGATGATTTTTGCAATTGTACAAACACACGAGTCGGTACGAGAAGAGAAAGATCAAATAATTTTGATGAGTAGCGTGGATACGTGGTCTCTGCGTTAGTCCATAAACATATCGGGCAATGTCGTTATGTGCAACTTTCAGTTTGTCAGAAATTTAGGCATCACAGTTTGCAAACACTTCGATGCCATAGAAAATTGGGTAAAAGAAATGCTTTTGCTTTTGTAGGCGAATATTGGTAGGGAGATATTGTTGGGACAAGATTTAGAAATTTCTTAACACGCCATATGTTCTTCCCACAGCTTTCACTATATGTGTTTCAGTTAAGATTTCTAATGTGAAATGAAAACCCAAATTTCTTGCTTCTTCTACATATTTAAATGGCGAATTTTTAGTCAAGGGTCGTAAGTTGCTTGTGTTAAGGAGCTTTTTATTTATAGCAAACATTTGGATTTGGACGGGTTCAGACAGAGACCATTGTTCTTTGCCCAGCCTGAGATCTTCATTAACTCACTATTACAAACATCAATACATTCATCTAATTTATTTTGGACGGCTAACATAACTGGACAGGGTCTGCGCATTACATATGACAATTACTATTACACAAAATATTTGGCAGATCAGTAACATATTGGTAAACAGTAAAGGGCCGAGGACAGAGCCTTGAGGCACACCGTTTAACAAGTAATAACGCGGACTTTGAAGACGGAATAACAACTGCATGACACTATATTAGACAGATAAGATTTCAAAAGATTTAATGCTGTGTTCGAAAAAAGTTATACAATTGGTCAATTTTGTGCAAAGTATATCGTGATTTGGGCATCAAAAGCCTTGCTGTAGTCCAAGCAGGGCGAGTAAGGTTACTTTGCCATCATCCAACTCCTTCCGAATATCTTCAATTACATTTAAAATAGCTGTTGTGCAACTTCTATTCTTCCTATAGCCAGTTGCTTTGCATTTAACAGCGAATTATCAGAGATTTTAAGTTGATTTCAATTTCGGTTTTGGTTTTGGTATTATAATCAAGAATTGTTGGTATTTAAATTTAATAATCTCATATAAATTCTTGATCTAAACCTTCTTAATTCAAGAGCGATTTCAGTAAATTCTGTTTTCGATTATTATGGTTTGGTTGGGTACTTAAATCAAAAACCTTTGCTTTCTAAAGTTAAATGATCCTCACAATTCTTGATTTAAATACGAAACTCTTGTTTCATAACGAATTATTTTAAATAAGATAATTCTTAATTTCAATTTAAATTTGGTTTTGGTACTTTTAATCAGAATATTGGTTTTAAAGTTTAGTGATCCTAAAAATTCTTCATTAAAACACAAAATTCTTGATTCAAGATCAATTATTTTAAGTCAGAAAATTCTTGAATTGAATTCCGTTTTGGTTTTAATACTCTAATTAAGCATTTTTGGCTTTCTAAAGTTTGTTGATCAAAAATTCTTGACTTAAGTCGAAATTCTTGATTCAAGATCAATTATTTTAAGACGAAAATTTCTTGCTTTGAATTCGGTTTTGGTTTTTGGTACTCACATCAAGCCTTTTAGCTTCTAAATTTCAATGATCCAAAAATTTTAGGCTTTAGACCAAATTCTTGATTCAAGATCAAATATTTTTAAGTCAGAAAATTCTTGCTTTGAATTCGGTTTTGCTTTTGGTATTCAGATCAAGAATTCTTGGCTTCTAAATTTCAATGATCCTGAAAAT
>JAEIFU010003901.1:0-22531 GCA_018904235.1 Lordiphosa stackelbergi | reverse complement strand
ATATGTGTGGGCTCTGAGCTTGTACCATCTCTAACAGAAAGCCAAGTCATCGATAACATTGCCATCTGACTCAGTATTGATTTTGCAACAACAACAAGAAGAAAAGGCCACAAAAACCAACAAAAAATCACAAATCCTTAGTGTAAAAATGTTACCAACTCCAGCTGGCTTCCTTCGGGGGCTTTTGCTGCTTGGCCTGGCATCTATGCTTAAGGCCAGCGATATCACGGATAAAGTGTTTGGCGAAATTAAGGAAGGAATTGTGGCTGCCTTTGGGGATTTCAATTCAGACGAACTGACGGACATATTTGTCATTAGGGATCAGAGGAAAACGTTGCAAATACTCTTTGGTGGGTTTGAAATCTATCTAGAAAAGATTTCCACTAACTTTTCATCACCATTTCTTTAGGTCACTTCGCAGAGCCCTTGCTGAGACCTGGACCATTTTGCACTTATAATACAGAGCAGCCCATTGTTAGTGTTATACCCGGAGACTTTGATGGCGATGCCCTCATGGATGTGCTGGTTAATATCAGAAATAAGGACAAGGGTCAAGATATCTACGATGTGTACATCAATTATGGCAACACCAGCCAACTGCAGTGCGCCACAAAGCCTCTGTTTAGCACCAAAGGTGAAGTTATGGCCCTAGACTTCAATCGTGACATGATTATTGATCTCTACGGACTGGATGAACAGAATGGCGAACGTACATTCTACATATTTAATAGCACACAAAATGCGGTCGAGATACAGCATCAGGCTACACCCACAGGGATGTCGACTAATTCGCTCAGCATACCCAATGCTAATGCTTATTTGGATTTGAATGAGGATTTTCTGGCCGATCTGTTTTTGCAAAATTCCGACTCCTATGAGATTTGGTATGGCATCAATGAACGTGATAAAAAGGAGAACTTCAGTTACCAGAGGGCAATTAAATATCAACCAATTGGAGCCACTGATTACAAAGTGGGCCAAGCGGTGTTCATGGACTTTGAGCTGAAGGGTGTGCAGAATATTGTGGTGCCATATTGCATTCTCGAAAATTGCAGAAACTCCACCATTATGGTGCATGATGGTGAAAATTTCCGGGATGTGCATGTGAATTTTAAGGTAAGCTGCAGTACTTGTTTTCGATCTTAGTCTGAACCCGATTTTCTCTTACAGGATCCCCAGGGCAAAAGCTGGACGTTTGTGCCACCAAGAGAGGATGATGTCTATCTGCGTACCATTACCTGTCGCAGTGGTGATTTCAATCTGGATGGTTATCCAGACTTATTGATGACACTGCAGCCGGCCAATGAGGCCAAACCGGTAATGCAAACGTTTCTGCTGGAGAATGTGCCCTGCACTACCTGTAACAAGCCACTGAGACGCACCTTTGAGGTGCGCTGGAATGCTCTCTCACCCATGGGCAATAATACGGTGGCCGGGGCTTTCTATGATTTCTATCAGGATGGTGTACTCGATGTCATTCTACTGCAAAAGAATACCAAGGGTCAATATCGTCCCTTAGCTTTTCGTAATACCCTTGATTATGATGCGAATTTCGTCAAGGTGATTGTGTTGACGGGCTTGGACAATAAACAGAACTCCGAACGGCGTACTCCTCTGGGTCGTAAGAAGCGCACATATGGCACAAATTTGCCGGGACCAAGGATTACGTACAGTACCACAACACAGGATGGTGACCAACAGTGCGGCAGCAGTGTTCAATTGCCACAATCCTCCTACTTTGCACTGCAACTGCCATACACTTGCTTCGGCTTGGGCCGTACACCAAATTTTGTGGATCAATTGGTTGTGGGCTTGGGTAGTAAGTATCGCAATTGGACCCAACTTATACCCAATTCACAGATTATAGTGGTACCCAAACCGCTGGATGAGCCCTCACACTGGAAGGCACAGCTATTTGTAACGCCCAGCAAATTGATACTGATGAGCATGGTGGCCCTGGGTGGCACCTGCTTGGTTATAGTACTCATCATTTTGATACTGTACATCAAAGAGAAGCGTGAGGATAGACAAGAGCGTTTGCAAGAGTCTCACAGATTCCATTTTGATGCAATGTAAAAGTAAACTTAAGCAATCCTTTTGTGTCAACCAAAGCGTAGTTGCTTCTTTTTATTTTGTTTAACATATAATATAAGTAGGGTCAACTGACAGTGGTTTCCATAGAAGGGCACCAACAAATAAGTGACCCCAATCACTATATAAACAGCTGGTGGTTAGAGTCATTTATGAGTTTTGATAAGCCTTTTCAGGGAAACCACTGCCAGTTGACCCTTATATGATATTTAGTATAAGAAATGTGATAATATATAAAAAAAAGGATGAAAAAAATGCAACATGAATTTATTTTGGGAAGTAAACGTCTTCAGTCCATGTTGATGATGCTTAGATTTAATTGTATTGGAGAGTTATACGCGGTGATTCATTTAGAGCAGTGGTGCACAAATTTAATTTTCATATCCCGCGGGATGGAAGTCATAATTCTGCCAGCGTCGCAGCCGACACACACATAAAGAGAGAATACGTGTCTTATAAAGAGAATATGAGTGTTTGTTTGTAGCCTATATTTGACCAATGGCGTTTACTTCGTGTTGCTCTGCTACACACACAATCGCAAAGCTTGATAGTGTGTGTTTGTGCACCACTGATTTAGAGTTTTATTTTCACACAGAAATGATCATTTTATGACGAAAAAATAGAGTAGAGTAGATCCTCTCGAATGTAATAACTTGACGAGATTTTGTAGAAAATCCTCTAGTTCAAAAAAGGTATTTTCTTGTTCATTTGGTTTTGAAGTGTTTTAAATGAATCACCCGTTTTGAAAATGTTTGCCTTTTTAGACAAAATACATGGGATTTGACTTCATAAATTCGGGCACAATCAAACGTTTCTTGTATTCCTCGGTGGGAGAACGGAACAATCGGCTTCTGTAAAAAGGCAAGAGAAATTTTTACTTTTAGTTTTTCAGTTTTTACAGAATAGCACAAATAAACACTTACCCATACAGATAGACACGTCCTCGTGCGGCCACCAAATGTGCCAAATATGCTGGAGCTGGATATGACACCGAACGATTGCATCGTGGAAACATGTGACAAAGATTATAGGTCAATTGTTGCAACAAATCAATATCCAATTTTCCGGTATTCTCAATGACATTATAACGTGTTGGCTTGGCAGTGCCCTGAATCGATTGATGGCTGACCATAAAGAACTGCATCTCATTGGGATGAACAATGGTGCGATCCACCACAGTGCCAGGATCCACATTATTAAATTTATTATATTGCGTTACATCGCCACCGGGAAAGAAGCGTGTGTGATGACGTTTGACCACAATCACACAGCAGAGTTTGGGTTTAATTCCCAGCTGGAAAAAGAAAAACATTTAAAGAGAATTAACATGATTTGGTAAGATAATTATGAAAATGTAACGTCCTCAAACAACTCCTCCCTATTCATTTTATTTTGACTTTTTGTATAATTTGTACGACGGTCACGTTCAACAGAATGGAAATGCCCATATACACGTGCCCATTGTGAAGACCTTTTTTTAAGGATTAGTTCTTAAAAATAAAAATTAAAATTAGTTCGTATTATGATTTATTTTCATTTCGTATGTAGCTTATATTTTGATGCCAAATTTGCTATATACTTTTAATTTCACTATCCTAAAGGCACAACATTTGAATCCAAAAATGTCCTTCGTTTTACTTTTACCAGAACAAGAATGAATTCCACATTCAAAAAACTTTTGTGGAAGTGGAATTGAGAACAAGGCCGATTACCTTTTTCTCTAGCAGCTATAATTGTTAATTTTGCTATTTTTCGGTATAAATCCGTAATTGCAAAGGTACAGGTTTTTGTATTGGTGCTTTAAGGCTATAATGTTCGCGCATATTAAGAAAGTTTATAGAAAAACAGAAAAATTACTTAATTGTATAATCCTTAAAAGGAACTAATTAATAAAATCATCGATTTTCGTTGAACATATAGGGCCAAGTCTTCCAATCAATAAAACAAAAGTGTCAACGGCAACAGAGGCCGTCGCGCCTGGCACCAACAGCATAACTTCTAATCCCCTAACCAACGTTTGGAGGGATTTGTGTGGCCTTGAGCTACTTCTCACCTACACACACGAAATGTGAGCCTCGAATTTTTAATTTCCCGAAAAAGTCAGCAAACATGTTTTCCCCTTGGTAAATAAAATCAACTTGCAAACGGACAAATGTTGAAACAGTTTCTGCGATTTCGATTTTTTTTAAATTTATTTTTTTCCATTTTTCTGACTCGTGCGAAATCTGATATGAGCTTTACTCAAGAGTCATGAGTAGACAGCGGATTTTATGCAACTTTTTAAATAAAAGCAGATTGTGGTGAAAATTTGGATTTATACTAATTAAATGACCCACTTTCCATTGAAAACTGCATATTCAATATATGCAAAATGCAAAATATGTAAAATAATATGCCAGATATGCAAAATATGTAAATATGTATGTGTATAATTATAAAGATAAGATATGGCCAATATAGACGGTTAAATAGAAATTGAAGATCGAACGATCAAAAATCGCGAAAGTTCAACATTTTCTTAAAAGAATTTAATGGTCCAAAACCGCAAAACTTGCCAAAATTTCATATGAGCATTTAAAAAACCGCAGGCGTTGGCAAATGAAAGGTGTATAGTGAACGTTTTAAAATATTGGAAAATTTTTACATATTTCATAAGAGCTAAGATTATTATGAAGATTTAATAGAAGGCAATCGTAACCGAGTAAATACTGTAAAGGAACAAATGGTCAAAAAAATCGCGAAATATCAAAAATTCACATTTGAGTTTCATAAGTATCATACAGACGCGTAAACCGGCAAGTAAAAAGGAGGTGTAGATCAGAGTGGCCAAGAAAATCAACGGACCGAAGATAATCGTGAAGATTGGATAGATAGCAATTAAAGACGCGTATACAAGAGGTGTAGACTAAAAACCGCGAAATTTGTCCAATTTTCATTTGAGTATTAACGAAAGCGCAGGCGTTAATAAATAAGAGGCGTAGATTAAATAATCCAAAAATTTTCCAATTTTTCGTATGACCTTTGATTATTATGAAGATTTGATGGATGGCAAACGGCTCAAGGAATCGCGGAAATTGCAAATTCTTCATATGATCAATGATAATTTTGAAGGCTTAATAGACGGCAATAGTATACGAGTATATATCGGAAGTGTAAGCCGTATAGTCAAAAATTATTATTTGAGCTTGGTTTTTTGCAAAATTTTTCAAAATTTTATGATTTTTGGGAATCATTACGATTTGATAGATGGCGATTGTAGACGCGTTTCTTGAAAATTAGCGGTCTTATTACCATGGAGAACCCTTAGCTTCGGATGACACTTATGCATTGACCCTAGCATTTTCACTCTATAGGGAGTACAATTTGTTTGGAATTGTTACTATTTTTAATCCTCTTTGGTATTTTTCTGCGATCTATAATCTTGACTATATTCTTTAGTATTGGTCTTCCATGGTATTTATCGCGGTTCAGTATTGTCAAATTCATGGCACATGTTACTATGTGTGGCCATTTGTGGACTTGAAGAGCAGTTTCTTAAGTAATTAGCGGTCTTGTTACCATGGAAATCCGTATTATTTCGCGATTATAAAAGTCGACAGTCACGGTAAATAGGTTAAAATAACTCGCGAACCACACAGTCTGTGGCTCCCAGCGTAGAACAGAGAGCTGGGGCTCACGAGCCGAGAGCCGTTTGATAGCTCCCGGCTCACGAGCTGTGGCTCACAGCTTAGAGCCGAGTGCTTTCGCTTACGAGCTGGGAGCTGCTCCCGGCTCCCGATCGAGCAAAAAGACAAAAGCGCGAGGCTCGCTCGCGATCAATTCCGAACCCTGAGCAACGCACGCCGTTTACCTCATATGGATAAATGTATTTCAAAACAGTTTTATGGCAAATCTTTTAGCCGTTTTTAAATCAAACGTATATTTTATCACTCATCTTCTGTTGTTGACCTTTTAGTAACCCTGGCCTACCAGGATAATCAGGCCTGTTCTCAATTCCACTTCGGTTTTCGTATAAACGTTTGTACTTTGAACTCTATGTTAACAAGATTGTATGGAAAGTGACACTTATATCTACGGTTACTAGATCCGGTTTCAGTAAAAGTGGAATTGCTCAAGCAGTTGAAACCGACTGCTTAATGCCAAGTGGATTCAATTCGTAGAAAAATGAAGCCTTGATCTAGTAACCACAGATTTCCTTTACACATCCCATTCACATTTGAAAGAGTAAAATGGCCAATACAAACGTTTATACGAAAACCGAAGTGGAATTGAGAATAGGCCTGAATATGTGATCTGAAACATGGAGTTTTATACATGAACATGAAACGGTCTTTTTACCAAACGACAGACATTCATCAGACAGATCGAAAACGTTTCGGTATGATTCCGGTTTTTTACGCTTTTAGCTCTAATATATACTAAAAATGAATTTTTTAAGGCTGGAGGCGAAGAATTGGTAAGGTGCATGCACCTACTTCTTTACCGTATATGGGTTGACGAAAGCATGCCACAATTCGAATCTAAGTGTCCATATGCCCAATCTTTAAAAAAGGAGACCCTGCAGTTTGCGCCAACTACCGCGGGATCAGTCTCCTTCCCATTGCATATAAGGTTCTGTCGCGTATTATTTGTGAACGTCTAAAGCCGCTTATCAGCACACTGATTGGACCTTATCAGTGTGGCTTTACACCTGGTAAATCCACCACAGACCGGATATTCACATTACGCCAAAAATCCTGGAGAAGACATATGAGAGAAACATCGAAAATCACCATCTTTTTGTCGATTACAAAGCCGCTTTCGACACACCGATAAGGTCAAGGTTTTTTGAAGCCCTGTCTACCTTTGGTATACCAGCCAAGTACGTTCGACTTTGCATGATGACGTTGAGAAGCACTAAAAGCTCCGTCCAAATAGGAACGAACCTCTCCGAGCCTTTTGATACCAAAAGAGGTTTTAGGCCTTATCGTGTGACTTCTTTAATCTGCTGATGGAGTATAAACTGCACCAGTGTCCAAATGACAACAGATCGGGCAGGTGTAATGCTATTCGCATATGCCGATGATATTGACATTATCGGCAAAAACGAACGGGCGGTAAGCATGGCGTTTTCAGAGATCGAGAGGCAGTCTAGACTGATGGGCTTAGCGGTAAACGAGGACAAGACGAAGTACTTAGTATCCCCAAAACAGAAGTCTACTCGTCTTGGACAATCTTGGACAATGGGAGAGTACAACTTTAAAGTTGTAGATTATTTTGTCTACCTCAGTGCGATGATAACCAGCGACAACAACATCAGCCTGGTAATCCATAGAATAATCACTCTTGCAAACCAATGTTACTAAGGGTTCAGAAGGGAGTTCAAGAGCAGAGCCCTCTCTTGAAGAACGAAAATAGCGCTATACAAATCGCTTATCGACCTCCAGTCCAGAAGCTTGGGAAATATCAATAGCGGCTAAGGCGCCGATTGGCGTTTTCAAGCGAAAGATTCATCGGAGGATTTATGGACCTTTAAAAGTTGGCGATGATTTTTGCATCCGAAGGAATGATAAACTGTATGAGCTCTATGGGAACACTAGTCTAGTCAAGTGCCTAAAAGAACAGCGGCTGCGCTAGTTAGGACATGTTACCCGTATGGATGAACAAGCTCCACCAAAAAGAATTGGGAAAAGGCAAGGTGGGACGACCAGGTGCGGAAAAACATTTTCTAGCTTGGTGTGAACAACTGGTGCCAGTAGCAGCGGCCCAGAACGTTAAGCGATTGTGATTTAAACATCATTACGAAGATCGTAGAACTATGCCTGGAGTTAATTTCTTTCATTTAGAATTTGATGGTGTGGTGATGCTTACTACACGTAGATCATCAGCCAACTTAGACTTAGCCATTGAGGTCAACCACACAACATTCTGCCCGTTCTCTTTAACGCTGTTTTACTAATAATTTAAAAACATTTATAACATACCTTGGCAAAGGCCTTATAAATGCCTTGAAGTTCTGTAGCTCGAATTCTGGGGAATTGTCCATCGCTGACGCCATCACGATAGTATAAAACATGTTCCGGATATTGTTTGCGATATTGTTTGTACACACGTAAATGTTCCAACACAATCGATTCCATATCCTCTATTTCCTCCACCGTCGACCTTTGTAAGCGGTATTGCATATTGTAGGCGGCTCCATACGGATCATGTGACGCGGCCACGCCCACCACACTGGGAATTTCACGCTGATCGGGTGACGGATGTGCCACATCGGCACCCAAAAACATGGTATTTGCAAGCAAAGTGCGTGGATCATCTTTCAACTTGTGATTAATGCCGTTCAGCTTGGAATTGACTTTCAGTAGAATATTGCCAATCGTTTGTGGATTACATTTACGCTCCACAGTATTCTGCTTAATGCATTGTGTCAAAATGCCATGTTGTAGCTCCGCCTTCTGTTTGATCGATTCATAGGAGGCACCGTAATTTGGAATAATGACAAAAACCAAGTCGCATTGATTTTTTTTGAGTTCACCCAAGCACTCGTCCATGTTTCTCTCATCTCTGAAGGTGCGCATATCGGGCTTGCCATCGAGGCAAACATTCACCGAACGTCCTTGCTGTTGCATCATGTCCGCAAACTGTGCCACCTGATTGAAAGGCAGTTTACGATTACCATCCGCATAAAGAATGGCCCATTTGTGAGCCTTCTGTTTCGGTTCCAAAAATTGAACACGTTCCATGCGCCAGGAGCCATTCCTAACCGATGACATCTGTTTGTCCTTGTATTCCACTTGCGGTGGCGTAAGGGTGCGTGTGTGTACCACAATAAAATCATTGGCAATGCGTATACCGAAACGACTAATGGTGGGATCAAGATTGTGCTGGAAATATTGCAGCAACTTGATTATCTTGGCCTTGCGCATATTGGTCGAGGTGGCGGCAAACTTAATCATGGCCGAAACCTGATTGGCACCATCTTTACGCTGCGGGAGAGAGTAAAATGGTTAGATACAATAAACAACGGGAACATTTTGCAAACTTACATTCAGGGCCTGTCCCTCCTCGATGCGACACAATTCCATGGGCACATAAATATTCTTGGCCGGCGGTCCCACATGTAGGCACAGCAAGTTTGGATACTTTAGTTTGTATTTGCGCGAATTGAAATATTCATCCACCGTCATCTGTTTGCCGTCCAATTCAAATTTCTGTCTATTTGCCGGCTGATCCGTGAGTCCATTGACCTTGTAGACGCGTGGAGCACTTGCGAACGATGCCGGCGGCTCATAAACCACATTCAAACCCTTCAAAAAGGGAAGAATGAAGCGACGAGAATTCTCCAGATTGGTGGTGTTGTTTATTTTTTGTTGCAAGCCATAACGTTCAATATACTCCAAAATGGAAAGAGCAATTGGGAATGATTTGTGTGAGATGTCCACATTGACAAAGGGACGGTCGCCCAGCACAAACGATTGATAGAGGCCAACCAATGCTTCATAGCCCTCGCCCAGGTTATAACGTTCGCCCTCATCGGCCATTTTGAAGAAAGAGCGACCCGCACGTATGGCCTTATTATGACAGGGTGCCGCCAGTACCACCTCCAGACATTGCAAGGCTCGCATAGGCTTGTCATAGATCTTATCATTCATGTAGCTGGAAAGTAAAAATACCATAAAATGGTAAGGGGAAGAGAACACTGGCAATTATTGGAATCACCTTTTCAACGAGCTTAAGTCAACTTCTGAGTCGCCAGTCTCTTTGATCTCCACGGTATAAGTTAAGGTGCGACCATGACGATCCGTGACCTAAAAAAATATGGTGCACAAATTTTCATTAAGTTTACAATCCTTTTTTTTTTTGCTAACTTACCTTGACTTCACCACCCTGACTGGTGGTCTTGAGTTTGTCAATGGAATAGCACGAAGCACGTCCATCAAAAGCGGCAATCGCGTTATCCAAATGATTAATGCGAAACTGTTCGAAAGCATGTCGATAGAATTTCTTTGGACGTTCGGGTGCGATCTTTACATCATAGTGATAGGCCTTAGCGGGCATTTTTGACATATCCACATCCAGATAGTTGACTGCAACCTGACCTGGTTTACCCAGGGTGCCGCGCTTAATGTTGCCCTCTTGCGGTGTCTGAGGAGCGGGACCCAAGGCGCCAGCTTGAGATCGCTGCTGATACCCACCGCCTTGACTGCCCTGAGGGGTCCGCGCTGTTGATATCCGCCGCCTTGACTGCCCTGAGGGGGTCCGCGCTGTTGATATCCGCCGCTTTGGCCGCCTTGAGGTGGTCCGCGCTGTTGGTAGCCACCGCCTTGACTGCCCTGAGGTGGTCCGCGCTGTTGGTAGCCACCCTGGCCCTGTCCAGAACCTTTAGCATCGCCTTGACCGCCCTGAGGGGGTCCGCGCTGCTGGTACCCGCCGCCTTGACTGCCCTGAGGGGGTCCGCGCTGTTGGTAGCCACCCTGGCCCTGTCCAGAACCTCTAGCAACGCCTTGACCGCCTTGACTGCCCTGAGGTGGTCCGCGCTGTTGGTAGCCACCCTGGCCCTGTCCTGAACCTCTAGCATCGCCTTGACTGCCCTGAGGGGGTCCGCGCTGTTGGCCCTGACCGCCCTGAGAGTGGCCACTCTGTTGTTGGCCACCTTGTCCCTGCCTTGAGCCTCCTCCTTGCTGTTGACCCCAGCCGCCTTGATTTTGGCCACGCTGCTGTTGGCCCTGACCCTGTTTTTGCCATCCTCCTCCTGCTCCACTGCTGCCAGCAGAACTTGTTGATGGTGTGGGAGTGCCACCAGCAGGCTGTGATCTCGCAGCGCCTTTGCAAGAAGGAAATAAAATTGATTTTGTATCTTTATTAGTTATTGACATCTTGAACAGAATAAAAAACTGACTGGCAGAAATTCTATAAATTGAAATTGTAATCCAAGTGCATTAAGTTACCAATTAACCCCCTCAGGTGGGAAATGTATAGTTTTGAAGGTTCCATGAACGTTGTTCGGCAGTCAAGGAACCCTAAGTCGAATATTGTTCAGACCAATCTTTAAGACTAATTTTTTGATTATTTTTTGGCAGATGCGTGCCTATATGCGAGGTTATGTTTTGGGAACCGGCCCCCAATGCTAGTTTTTTGAGTATGCAGTTTGAAAGTACCTCAACCGAAAGTAATTTAGAGATTTTTTGTATACTTCTAGTATCAACCCTGAATTTTTAACAGCGTTTTTTTTTTCATTTCAATCAAAAGTCTTCTTCGAGCCTTCCTACTATTAAAAAATCACAAATTGTCGCTCTTTCTTCAAAATGGCCGATGAGGGCGAACGTTATAACCTGGGCGAGGGCTATGAAGCATTGGTTGGCCTCTATCAATCGTTTGTGCTGGGCGACCGTCCCTTTGTCAATGTGGACATCTCACACAAATCATTCCCAATTGCTCTTTCCATTTTGGAGTATATTGAACGTTATGGCTTGCAACAAAAAATAAACAACACCACCAATCTGGAGAATTCTCGTCGCTACATTCTTCCCTTTTTGAAGGGTTTGAATGTGGTTTATGAGCCGCCGGCATCGTTCGCAAGTGCTCCACGCGTCTACAAGGTCAATGGACTCACGGATCAGCCGGCAAATAGACAGAAATTTGAATTGGACGGCAAACAGATGACGGTGGATGAATATTTCAATTCGCGCAAATACAAACTAAAGTATCCAAACTTGCTGTGCCTACATGTGGGACCGCCGGCCAAGAATATTTATGTGCCCATGGAATTGTGTCGCATCGAGGAGGGACAGGCCCTGAATGTAAGTTGGTAAAATGTTCCCGTTGTTTATTATATCTAACCATTTTACTCTCTCCCGCAGCGTAAAGATGGTGCCAATCAGGTTTCGGCCATGATTAAGTTTGCCGCCACCTCGACCAATATGCGCAAGGCCAAGATAATCAAGTTGCTGCAATATTTCCAGCACAATCTTGATCCCACCATTAGTCGTTTCGGTATACGCATTGCCAATGATTTTATTGTGGTACACACACGCACCCTTACGCCACCGCAAGTGGAATACAAGGACAAACAGATGTCATCGGTTAGGAATGGCTCCTGGCGCATGGAACGTGTTCAATTTTTGGAACCGAAACAGAAAGCTCACAAATGGGCCATTCTTTATGCGGATGGTAATCGGAAACTTCCTTTCAATCAGGTGGCTCAGTTTGCCGACATGATGCAACAGCAAGGACGTTCGGTAAATGTTTGCCTCGATGGGAAGCCTGATATGCGCACCTTCAGAGATGAGAGAAACATGGACGAGTGCTTGGGTGAACTCAAAAAAAATCAATGCGACTTGGTTTTTGTCATTATTCCAAATTACGGTGCCTCCTATGAATCGATCAAACAGAAGGCGGAGCTACAACATGGCATTTTGACACAATGCATTAAGCAGAATACTGTGGAGCGTAAATGTAATCCACAAACGATTGGCAATATTCTACTGATTGCTGTTGACCCCAGCCGCCTTGATTTTGGCCACGCTGCTGACCCTGTTTTTACCATCCTCCTCCTGCTCCACTGCTGCCAGCAGAACTTGTGGATGGTGTGGGAGTGCCACCAGCAGGCTGTGATCTCGCAGCGCCTTTGCAAGAAGGAAATAAAATTGATTTTGTATCTTTATTAGTTATTGACATCTTGAACAGAATAATAGTTTGAATAGGTTGAATAGTTTTTTATTCTAAAACTGACTGGCAGAAATTCTATAAATTGAAATTGTAATCCAAGTGCATTAAGTTACCAATCAACCCCCTAAGGTGGGAAATGTATAGTTTTGAAGGTTCCATGAACGTTGTTCGGCAGTCAAGGAACCCTAAGTCGAATATTGTTCAGACCAATCTTTAAGACTAATTTTTTGATTATTTTTTTGGCAGATGCGTGCCTATATGCGAGGTTATGTTTTGGGAACCGGCCCCCAATGCTAGTTTTTTGAGTATGCAGCTTGAAAGTACCTCAACCGAAAGTAATTTAGAGATTTTTTGTATACTTCTAGTATCAACCCTGAATTTTTAACAGCGTTTTTTTTTTCATTTCAATCACAAGTCTTCTTCGAGCCTTCCTACTATTAAAAAATTACAAATTTTTTTCTGGTCAAAGCTGGAATGTATACACTCACCCGGTATAGTTTCCAGATTTTTACAAAATTCCGCGAAATTTTTAACACCATTTTTTTTAAGACTTCTAGTTGAGGTTCCACTTTTATTTTTCACATATTCAATTGTCGTTCCTAGATACAATTTCTGTAATTTTTTCAGAATTTTAGGTGATTAAAATTTAATTAACCAATAGCGCTGTATTACTGTATGGACCTTAAATAGAAGTATAAGAATCTCATGGACTGGATTATGCCTTGAAATATTGGCAAGTGAAGTGAACATATCTTGTAGTTTTAAAATAGTTTTCCAATCCAGTAAATAGTCGAATCTGCTTTTTCCGCAGACCACGCTTTCCAATTTTAAGACCTCGATTCTTGCTCCAGGTCGGCGCTGAAAATTGTGGCTGTGAGAAAGCTCAACGATTCCTCGATGGTACAAATAACGACAAAAGCTCCCCTATAACATTTAATGCCATTTGACAAAGCTAGAAAAAGATTTGTTCTTCTTTTTATGGCATCGTGAATGGCCTGCATTGTGACTCCTTCTAGGACTAGCAACTTCTCGTTCAAAATAACCCTATCCGGTTCAGTCGATAATGCCACCTGAAGTTCCTGCTTCCAGCTTAAGTTAGTTAGGCCGTAGTAACCTGCGCAGTGCCTTCTCCCCCGCTGTCAGTGACTTCATGTTGCAGCCCTCAAATGTCTTCAGATACTTAAGAGATGCTTTGTACGAGAAGCGCTGTTCGCGCCGTATAGCTTCATCTGTATCTTCTTCCTACAACGGAATAGTGGCCGATGTAGGCTATTTCTTCTTCGGTGGCTCATTGTTGACAGCTACTGTCTGATCGGCCGGTGAATCAGAGTTCCCCATTTTCGACCTTTGGTTCCACATTCACACCATCTTGAAGATAAAGTGAACCATCACTGTGTATAACTTGATTAATGGACATCAAAACTCGGCCACCCCATTATTTTTTATTTCCAAAAATTTTTAATGGCTATTTTTTTGAAGTACTATACATATATGAAAATAACCCAAAAAGTTTTTCTCCTACCGTCAATAGTTCTTAAGATAAACCGGAAACACATGAAATTTAAAAAAAATCATAACTTTTGAACGGTGTATCGGATTTAATCGAACCAAAAAACGGTTTTTTTGTTATTTTCTCGTGAACTTTTCGATAAAAATGTGAAACTGCAACCAAAGCCATGGGAAATATGTTTTTCATTAAAAAAATATGTATTTTGTATTTTTTCTTCGCGAGGGCCAATCTGTATTTGATCCGAATATTTTTTCTCAGAAAGAGCATATTTTTAAGTACATTTCACAATTTATTTCAAAATGGAAGACAGCCTGAGAGCGCGGAAATAATTTTTTTTGTAGATTACATTTTTTTTTTTTTTTCAAAAAAAAATTAACAATTAAACAAATTTCTGTTAAATTTTGTTCACCGAGCTATAAAACTTGTATTACCCATGTAAATAATCCAAATTCTAACCAAAGAAAACAAACAAAAGAAAAGAAAAATTCAAAAGTTCAACTTTGTATGATGAATGAATTGTATTTGTAAACGACTGAAAGAATTGAAGACTCATCATTTTATGGCTAAAGAACAGTCTGCTTTTGTGAAACAGAGGAAGAAAAATTTGGCTGAAGGCGAGTTGGTGGTTCACTGTGATTTCTCTAAAAATTACGCGTTTGTTGCTCAAGTTGCTACTTAATTGTTCCACTACAATAACGATCAGTGCACAGTCCATCCAGTGGTCTATTATTTTCGTGAGCAAAATGATATCCTGCGTAAGAGTTTGGTCGTTCTGTCCGATAGTCTTGTTCATGATACGGCTGCTTTTCATTTAGTACAGAAGACTATAGTGGAACACGTGAAAAAGATATGCAATGGCGTTAAAAAATCATCTATGTCACAGACGGGGCGGCACAACATTATAAAAATCGATCCCTAATGGCGAATCTTTTAAATCACGAACGTGATTTCAGCTTGAAAGCTGAGGCACATTGTTTTGCAACTGCCCACGGTAAAGGAGCTTGTGATGGAGTGGGCGCCATTTTTAAAAGAAGCCAGACGTAGAAGCCTCCAAATCACCCATGGTGAACCTATCCTTACTCCAGATGCTTTGTTTCGATGGTCAAAAATCATTTTCAAGAGACTGAAAAAGCTGAGTTGAAGACTAGATTTGACAGTGCTAAGCCCATTCCAGGCATCCAGAAGCAGCATTGTTTTATTGCCGGATAATTGATTGTTAATCAAGCGTTATTCTGCAGCAATTGATGACGCAGTTTTTCCCAAGGAAAAGCAGCGGACGCAACAAAAGACCCTTTCTGGACACTGATAAACTTTTGAACTTTGACTAACCAATTTTAATAGAAATTGAATTTTTCTTCTTTTGTTTGTTTGTTTGTTTTCTTTGGTCAGAATTTGGATAATTTACATGGGTAATAAAAGTTTTATAGCTCGGTGAACAAAATCTAAGAGAAAGATTAATTGTTAATTTTAAGACATATTATTTGAAAAAAAAAAAACAGAAAATTGAATCTACAAAAATTCGTTCATTTTTTGAGATAAATTTTGAAATAAAAGAGAAAGGGCAAAGCTAGCTCGTCTGTGCCGAAGTTTTGATACACTTGAAATAGCTTGCCTCAACGGTTAGCGACTTCGACCAAACTACGCAGATCAGCTTAAAAACATTTACATATTACCCATGACCGTGTTTGAGAGCGGTAATATTGCGAACAAAACAATTTTTCTCACTAAAAACCCATTTTCCGAGCGAACTTTGTATGGCAGCAAAAGAAGTAGTCATCCGATCCGGTCGGTTCCGACATATTAGCAGCGTGCAGTAAAAAGAAGACTCTGTGCAAAGTTTCAGCTCGATAGCTCCAAAACTGAGGGACTAGTTCGCGTAGAAACAGACAGACGGACGGACAAAGCTTAATCGACTCAGCTCGTCATGCTGATCAAGAATATATATACTTTATGTGGTCGGAGATGATTCCTTCTATGCGTTGCAAACTTCTGGGCAAAATTATAATACACTTTTCAAGTGTATAAAAATAAATAGGGGTGGCCGAGTTGATACCCTGTGGTTCTGGCTCGGGCTACTTGCTTACACGAACTAGTCCACTGCTAGGTTCAAATGGACTAGTCAGGGGCTAGGATAAGCTGGTGCAAAGAAATATATTGGGTGGGGCGCTCGGTACACTCAGGATTGGTACTTGACTATCCCATGTTGACTAGTCATGGGAGACTCTGTTAAAAAACCATTTGACCACATGCTTAAAAACTGCCTATCTCAATTGGACTAGTTATGGGCGCATCAAGGTTGATGCAACGAAGGCGGACAGTTTGCCGGAGAAACATAACGGTAGTCCCGTTCGGGACATTAAACAATATGAAAAGCCGACGCAACGTCGTTTTTTCTTGGCTCGTGAAATCCAACAACGAGAAATGAGCGTACAAGTACAGTCAGTCCTGTATTGTTGTTTTTGTGTTTTTGTGCTCTCCTCTTTGTATGTGGCAATTCTCTCTAGTAGAGCTGCACCGGCGCGCCGCGTCAGCTTATTCATTTGAATATCATTTGCAACTACTTAAAAAAGTCCGAGAAAAAATATTACAGCAGATTTACAGAAAAGAGAAAGAGGTATGTTTATTAGTTCAAAATAATGATCTCGAACCCAGAATAATAGGGAAATGTTGCATTTTTAGAGGATGACCATTGAACTCCAAACAGCCGAACAGGTTTTGCTGTATTAGAAACAATATTCCTTCTAAAATTAATGCAATTTCAGATGAGGGCTTTTTACTAGGCCAAAGATTTTTGCAAAAGCAAATCTTATATCAGGAGCCATTAGACTCAACAGCATTATATATATATGTCTTAGATATACGATTGCGAAGAAGAAGAAACAGTTAATATTGACTATTTAGAAAGTAAGGCAGTTTGTGTTCCATATAAAGAATATTTTGTTACTATGCCAATGCTGCACTTGCATTAATATTGACAGATGAGATATGTCTCCGCCCGAGACGAAAAAACTTAAAAAAATGAGTTTGCAAGTTAAAGGAACTGACAAGAAGAATGCGTGCCCATAGTGTCAAGAATTGGATCAAGTTTGGCTCAGTTGAAAGGTAAATTTTAAATAATTTAGTTATTTTAGTGGTTGATTATCATATTTTAAATTCATAAAATCATATTTTTTTTCTCTTAAGAATCTATCAAACAGGATATGGACTGCCAGTTTAGCTTAATGAGGTGGCAGAGCTTAAGGTTTGGGTGTCACAGTTGTGCAGCGAAAAGAAGTCTGAGCAGCAGCTTGCGGGAAACTTCCCCATAAAGAGCAGCGACGAGCTGATCGCGTTCGATGCAGAATTGGAGATTGGTCGTCTCTCTGAATATGTAAGAATCCGTTGTACATTTATTTAAAAAAAGGAATTTATATACTAAATTAACTACTTTCTAACAGGTAAAGCTTTTTCGATCGCTACTATACCCTGGTGGCCCATTAAAAAATATGATTTATTGATGAGGTAACCATGGAGTTCAACGTAGATGAGGTCCTTGGCAAGAAACCTTTGAAGGATCTGAAGAACTTCTACGGTGCTTTAATTGAGGCGGTCTCAGTTGTAGAGCCGGGCGGTATGGCAGATCAACTAGTCAGAAAGGCGATTGCACTCCAAAAAAAAAGGGCTCTCAGAAAAACTAGCAATTAATTTTTTAGTAATTATTTTACTTATCCACCAGTAGGCTAGCCTCCTTTGTGGTGTGCGTTTGTCTTTTTTTAAAGTTCATGAACAAACATAGCTTTTTGACCTGGAGCCTACAGTTATTGATTTGAAAGAGGTCACATACATTTTTTAATATTAATTTTGGCCATAAAGGCAATGTATCCCAATAATAAATACTTATAATATTATATAATTAAATTTAGATTTTGAAAAGTCCAAATTGTCTTGTCTTGGACCAGTGCAACTAGTCTATTTCATGGACTAGTCCTAATAATCAGCTCCTGGTTCAGTCCTAGTAGTGTTGTCATGGGCTAGAGCTACTAGTCTAATCATGGACTAGTCTAATAGTATGCTCATGGACTAGTCCTCCTTGATCTCAAGTCGACGGAGCGTCCTTCCCAATGACATGCCCTAATAAAATGGGATAGGACTAGTACATTGAAATGGTAGGCCCGTGGGCTGGGGGTGAACCATACGGACTTGTCAATGGACTGTAGGCTAGTATATGAATATGAATATTACTATTAAGAACAAATACCTTCCACAATTTATAAAATGATGAAAAAATTACAGAAATCGTATGTAGGAATGACAATCGGACTTGCAAAAAACGAAAGTGGAACCTCAACTAGATTTTGTAGGTATAACAGCTTTTTTTTACAAATCAGGAAAACTATACTGTTTAATTGTATACATGCCAGCTTTGACCAGAAAAAAAATGTGGAATTTTTTAATGGATGGATGGCTTGAAAAGGCTTGTGATTGAAATGATAAAAATCGCTGTTGAAAATTCAGGGTACCAGAAGTATAATCAGTAAATTAATTTCGGTTGATGCACTTTCAAACTGCATACTCAAAAAATTAATACCATTGGGGTCGATTCCCCTACAAATCCGGCTATGTCTTTTTTATATAAAAGTTAAACTTTTTACAAAAAAATAAAAAATAATGAAGGTCCGGCTATGACTGGCATAAAATTGTAAATTGTAACGGAAGTCACAAATCATATTTCGTAGCCACATACGGCTGTACCCGGAACAAACATTTTTAGAAATACTTAAATATTTTTAGTTATTAATTTTGTATGGGAGCTACATCTAAAAATTGTAAGATCTCAACTAAAATTCACTTTAAATAAGCGTGCGTTTTTTTTTATTTTTCTTCTTTACAAGTGAATTAGATTGGACCCTGTTTTAGGTTTTGTAATGCTCTTAAAAACGGTAGTTGTCTAGTATAGGGACCTTACCTCACAATATTCCAACAAAAGTTTCCTTCTACAGATAGTGAACGATGAATTTTCATGCAAAAATAAAAACGCGAGGCTCATCCATGGTTTCTTCTTAAACGAAAATTCCTAGTACTACATGCGAAGCATATTTTTAACTCACTAGTCACGATAGGTAACAAAATGATATAGAAACATAAACTTATACTACTACTTATACTAACAATGGTAAATATTTAATTTTAAGACATTGAGATTTAATTTTCTTGTTTAACTGTTTTAGTGGCAATTTGGGTGCATAATTAATTGATTTTTAAATAAGTGTGCGCTACTTATATTTTTTATCCTATGGGGCAACTGATTCCAGAGGCGAACAGCGTATATGAAGAAATGTTTCATTAAACTAGATAGTGAAAATATTTGACAAACAATGTTTTTGGTCCTTCTTGAGAAAGTAAAAATTTAGTTTGTCGTACAGGTACCGTGGAGCCTTCGTATTAATAATCATGTGTATCCATCTATTCAAGGGCAGTCCAAAAATTTGGCATGCAGCGGTTGAGATGATGGTTGCTAATGTGGGTTGTGTTGGCCGTCATTCCTCATCCAAAATAAAACGTCATTTTATTTTAAATTTACCTCCTACGGAGCTTGCATTTATTTGTTTACTTACACACAAAAAAAAAAATAAAAAATATGTCTATTGATACACTAAAAAAGTAGTTGTATTTTTAATGGGGCATCCCCAGAAGGCTTAGTCCACGTAAGAAATTAAAGAACTTAGTTTTGTTGTGCTTCCTCGACACCTTTATCGTCCTCTTATAAGGTGTTGATGTTAAACTAAATGAAAAAATATGCTTTAAATAAACCGCAGGCGAAATTTTTTTTTATATCGCTCGATTTTTGCACTTTTATAAGGACTCACCTACGTAAAGTGTACATCATTGGCTATAATTTTTGTTGCTGGATTATACAGCAGTGGAAGATGTTATGAATCCTGTCTTTGTGATTCGGCAACCGCTTGTGAAACATAAATTGTAGCAAATATCCGAGATAATGATCTTTTTTCCGCACAAAATGTGGCAATTCGGCCTTGACGACCCGCCAAAGTCTTTCTGTTTTGTGTCTGCGCACGGGATGAGGGATCCATAAAGTTTTTTGTACCTCATAAAAGTCGCACTGTTTTCTTAACTTCTTTCTATTCCCCTTTGTTGGAGCAGGACACATTTTTCGGCACCAAAAATAGTTGGTTGCCCTTTTCTGCGTTTTTGCAGTCAGCTCCACAATTTTCCCATTTTTTTCCCCGTGGAATACACTTGTGACGCTTTAAATAGACGATGACTTCTCCTTTCGATAAGGATAAAAATTGGGACACAGTAAAATTACATTTCGTGCACTCCATTTTTGTGGTAAACATAGAATAACAAGTTAAAAATCCATTATTCAAATATGACATATTTCAAACAAATTAAAATTTGAAAATTTTTTAAAAAAGAAACCTGCCGTTTTTGGATGAAAATACTTCATCATTGCGTTCCATCGAAGGGAATTTTTTTTTTTTTAATTTTCGAGGTAAGGTCCCTAATTACCAATTGACTTGGTTCAGCTCATGATGCAATAACATAAGGTGGTTCCGTCGGGAGCCGAAGTTTTACGAAGTATCCACTTATTTCAGTGCACGTTTGCTTGTTGTAGAGAAAGGTTGTGCGGACGAATTTTTTTATGTTGTTCATTAACCCTTAAGCGTGTACATATTATCATGAAATATTGCAAATTTTGCTGCAAAGTTGTGACGGGAGTGAGTCTTGTTCATGTACCGAAGTGTAATATGAAAAAAAAATTGTGGGAACAAAGCCTTGGGTGCAGCCTGGGTGAAAAACTGCAAATCTGTGCCACACACTTTAATGATTCGCAGTGGAAGTCTACACCGAACAAAGGTCAGACAAATAAAAGAAGGAGACTTAATAAAGATGCCATTCCAACAATGGAAATAATAGAGCCTGAACCAGAAAATGTAAAAGAAGGCTATGCCAGTTCCAGTACGCAAACAGAGTAAGTTAAATAGTAAAAGCATGTACATTTTTGTAAACAATAATGTGATCAGTGTTTGAAGAGTCCCTAGGGAAAATTTTTACCGAGACTCAAATTAAAATACTGAAGAACGGTGGAAAAAGAAGCATGCGACATCTGACGACATATCGGTAGCTATTCGTTTCACATCGCTGGCCTCGAGCGTATAACCATCTTTTACAAAAAAGGATTTCCGTTACCCAGCCGTACCACGTTGTATGATGGTTATCGATGGAGATAAAGACAGGATGCCTGGATGTTGCATAGACCTTTATGGAAAATGATGCAATGGACGAGGCCGATAAAGATTTGCGTACTGGCCTTCGACGAGATGAAGGCTGCTGCAGCCTTTGAGTACGACAGCTCAGCAGATGTCATATACGAGCCCAGCAAAACGGCAACTGGCTATTGTTCGTGGTCTCAAAAATCGTGGAAGTAGCCAATTTTTTTGACTCCAGCAGCCGAATGGACGCAGAGATAGCCTAAACAACATAATAAGGAAGCTACACACAAAGGGTATCCAGTAGTAGCTATTGTATCCGATTTGGGTTCTGGAAACCAAAGACTGTGGTCAGAGCTTGGTGGGGTCTCAGAATGTAAGTTTGTCGCTAAGCATTAAAAATTAAAAAATAATAAAATAATCTTGAATATTTTGTAATTTTTTTTAGCAAAACCTGGTTTAGTTTATCCAACGAACGAACATTTAAAAATTTTCGTTTCTTTTTCGGGATACACCACATTTAATTGTTGGTCCGAAACCATTATGGATTCCGGATTAACATTAAATGGAAAAAGTTGACCAAAACGACAGTCCAACAGACACTTAATCATTGCGCTAAATCTGATGTGTCTATACTGTTCAAAATAAGCGAGAACCATTTAAAATGTTCGCTCGCTAGATAAACATAAGGTAAAAATTGGCAACGCAGCTATTTTCCAACACTACCGCCAGCCCATCAGACGCTGCTATTCGTTGGGGTATGATGTGGAAAATGCGTGCGAAACGTGTCGATTTGTTTAAATTACTGAATGATTGTCTGACGTGTTTACTCTAAAACTTTCAACGGCAAATTGCATCCAATCCACGCAGCCTTATGGGAAGCAACCCAATTCCAAAGAAATGTTTTCGGAAAAAAAAAAACGAAAATAATGAGTTCAGAAATTTTTGGCAAATCCCGAAAGCTGCCATTTCAGAAGGGATTCTCGTAAATAATGCATCCCTTGATGGATTGTACATATATTTAAAAGATAAATACAACATGGAATATTTACTAACTAGCCGTCTTAAC
>JAEIFU010003900.1:0-22560 GCA_018904235.1 Lordiphosa stackelbergi | reverse complement strand
AATTAAACATGTAGGCTAGGGCAACAGTACGTATGAGTGATAAACTTTGAATACCAGTCGCAGACCCTAAAATTAACTTTTTCTCAAAAATTTATTTGTTATGCCTTTTTTAGACGAAAACGCATCGCTTAAGAAGGTATCAGTATGGCGTTGCATTTTTCATACAATAAATGTTCGACATAGTGTGCATACATGGGGCAATTATCGCACCAACCATATCCACGGGAGTGCCTCCGAAAAAGATTCTCCGACAAAAGTGTTGCAGCTGCCTGTATCGGAACGCTTATTATTGGCCAGATTCCTTAAAAATGGCTGCGACTCGCTCTCTTTGATTAGCTCCACTTGTTTGTCCACCTCGCAGCTCTCCAATAAATGTAGTTTTATTTTTTAGTCTTCTTTGCTTGAACATTACAATCAACACAATTATCATATAAGTTTCATAATTTCCTGACCCCCTTCGACAATTTATCAGCTGTTTTCAAGAAAACGAGTTGGCAGGTCCATGTTTATTGTCAAAGCGAATTGCTGGTGTGTCAGTTATCGCTCAGGAAATGCGCTCTGACAATTTTCACGGATTTTTTCGGATTTCCTGAGCTATGTAATTAGATGGGCTTTGACAAAATTTCGAGTGTCTGAGTGCCTAGCTTCAAGAGGAACCAACAACATTGTTTGCATACAGGTAAACATTTTTCTATCGAGGCAGTTGTCTATTGGCATCATTTACCGCATTCTATTAAGAGCACAAGGAGCGGAACACATTTCAAAATTAAATTATCAGAATAGTCAAAGTTTTTTGCTTTTTACAGCGCTGGCTCCAAGGTAAGTGGTTAATTATTAATTATTAATTATATAATTAAAATTAATAATAATTAGACATCGGATTTTAGGTGAAAACATATTTTTATTGTGCGGTCCAAAAAAATTTCTGATTGCATACAAATTTGTTTCATGAAAAGTAGAATAATTTAAATCCTCATGCGTTTTGCATATTTGACATATTTGCATATCTTCGACCTAAAAGCATATTTGAGAATATGCTAACTTATTTTAACCTATTTCGACCTATTTTGGAATATGTCATATGCTTTTACATATTTTGAGAAAAAATATATGCTACCAAGTAGGCGTCTCCACATAAAAATATGCCTTTTATTCATGGTTAAAAACGAAAGTAACGAACATAGCAAGTACGGTAAATGCTTCGTAGCGCACCGACCGAAAGAAAAGAGGTCCCAATTTTTTTTGTTCACCACGCAGGCGAGCAAAATCCGTTTCGGTTAGGAACGCTCGGTGCAAAGGAATTTTTTGTTTGGACCTTGGAGTAGGTATGTTACACTCTGAAAGGAACGATAGAGTTTAGATAAAGGACGAAAAAGAAGAATTCTATTTAAAATCACTTTATCGTGATTGACAAATTATTAAACAGCGAAATGCAAAAAGAAGAGGACAAGTAGCAGTATCGCACCAATTAAGTTGAAAATCATTTCATAACTATTTCATTAGCACACTTTTTGGCTAAGGCTCTCCATGGTAGTTTAATCAATAATTTCTTAAAAAATTGCTTTTAAAGACCACAAGCAACTGCATAGCTCCGATTGCGATCTTACCGATCCGCGATACCATGGATGACCAATGGTGAAGAGGAAAAATGGTGGAGAAGAAAAAATCCGAAACGTCATCAGCTCCATTATTTTCGCTTGCAACTAAGTGCAGGAGTCTGCCAGATGCTAAGCAAAAACCTAAAATTCATAATAATTTTATGATAACGTTCGCGTCCCCGAATCACTTTTTGCTCGTATGTGTACTGAACACACTCACTAAATTCGGTACTGCCTTTTGCGGTCACTACTATTCGACTCCTACCGTACGAGAAAACGGAAGTACAATACAATTCAAACCATTTACCGTAATTGTGCTTTGAATAGTACGCTATGAGGCATTTGCAGAGCCAGTCTGTGTATAGTACCTTATCGAGTTTAGTATTAATTGCGTTCTAAACATAAGTACGGAATTTTTAGTGGTATTTTGAGAAGAGCATATTTTGACATATTTCAACCTATTTTAACATATTTCGAACCTATTTTAGCATATGCTTTTTACCTAAAAAAAGCATATTTTGGATATGATCATCTTAAAAAATTTTAAATATTTTTATTAGCCCAATGCCAAAATTTTGAATTTTTTAGACCAAAAACAAAAAAAAAAACAAAAATCCGATGTCTAATTATAATACAATACAATTAACACAATTCAACGGAGATAGCTTTCAACATTTATTGGAATAGCTAGGGTATGTCTGGACAAACTGTATCAGAATTGTCCAGTATTCCTCATACTCGAAATACTACCAAAACCCGAGAAAATGTAACTGTAAAAAAATGACGTCTATTCAGTTTACGTTCGTGAGAGCAAACTAAACGTAAAGCGAAATGCGCTTATCTTGATTTGCGGACAAAGGGAATCGGAACGATATGCAACGAGCGCGAATAGTTCGGAAACGTTCGCTGCTCAATTTGTATACACTTATTGTTTTTTTTCTGTTGCTTACTTCTTTGTTTCTCTCAGCTTTGTTGTTTTCGTTTGCTTTTATTTTATCTTTAGCTGTTGTTTATCAGACTACTTAAAGGCATCTTTTGTTCTGGTTGAACTTATTTTAATCCAGACCATACAAAATTAGTGAAATAGAAAATATATAATATTAAATTTTAATAATTTTACATAGGAATTTTCTGAACGCCATATACCATTTTCTTCCAACTTTTATAACAACTAAATTGTTGAGAGCCATCGCCATCTCATTAAGAAAAACAATATACTTTCTTTTAAACCAACTTATTTCGTTAATGCCAAACCAACTTCTGGCTAAGATTAGCATACCCAGTTTTTTAGGCCAGAGCACAAAGCAGCAAAGTGAAGCACAAGTTAAATATGAATGCCAGAATAAACTTTTAACCCCTTTTCGCTAGAGTTTGCTATCTCTTGGAGTTTTTTAATTTTTTTAAATTTTACTTTTGCTTTTTTAATTTAGCTAGCGCCACGCGCTGAAAGTTTAAAATTAGCATCCCATTCTACCGTCAGTTGGCCCTTTTTCTTTTTGGGTCAAGTTTTCGAGCATAAAATAACATGGACTGTCACTTACCAATTAACAAAAGTTTCCAAATATGCATTTGAATGTCGAATGCTGTTGAGTCCATTCAAATACGAAAAGCACACAATTTTAAGAAGCCTCCGAATGCTTCTTTTCCGTCTATTCCCCTGGTCCTTGGTGTCCTGTGTTTAAAGTTGTCGATGGATTTGCACAGTGGCTGCGAATTGTTGGCGCCTTGGCCTAGGCAGCAACATCTTGTCCAAAACTTTGTGATTTTAATTGTTGCATTCGCATCAAGTTTTCCTTCTTATTTTGTTGGCTGGATGGGTGTAGGCGGTGTCTTGTTTTTTGCAACTGCAGAGGCAATTAAACTTTTAGTCCGTTGGCTCAACTCTGGCAATCGTGCAGTAAATGACTGACCCCGTTTAGATTTTTGTCCTGGCCTGGTTCTACTCTTTTGTTAGTTATCGTCGTTTGCTATCTCGTTCTTTTGGTATTTTTTTTTTTTGTAGTTTTTGGTTTTGCTCTTGCTGGCAATTTTCTATGGCAATTTTATGTCTCTGTATTTGGGGTGTCTTTTACTTTTGTTTTGTAGTTAATGCGATTTCAGGAACAGAAACTTAAAAATATTGTTACGCTCTGCAAAGAGAAAGAAGGAGAGAGAGTATTAGTTGGTGAATTAAATTGCATATATAGAAAAGTAAATATTCTTTCTGTATTCATATATTGGGAGCTTTTCACACTTTAAAGAAAATGATATTTTTTGTATCAATTTTACCTCGATATGAAAATATATCAAATTGATATGTTAAGAGTTTCAAAATGATATTCTTTACATTTTTAATATCATTCTGAAACGATTTGATATCAATTTAAGTAATTCAATAATTATTTCTTGATTCCATTACAATATTTCATTAACTGAGAAAGTCTGAACAAAAACTGGTTTATAAATATTGAATGTGTCATTTCAGAATTAATCACAAAATTCTGCTATCTCCCTCCCTTCCTTAAAGTGACAGTTGTAGCACTTTTTTTTAATCACTAGAAGCATTTGCATACATGTGCGTATATAATTCCGCTTTCACACACTTTTTTTTTTGTTTCGACCCCCCCAAACATAATGATAATGATGGGGGCTATTCTTTCTTATTTTCCCAGATTTCTAAAACTGTCTTTTGTTAAGCCAACAAACAGAGGAAAAAGAATGCATGGAGTACAAGATAATTTCGCTCCCCTTTTATTTCTTCGGTTCTGCTCTTCGCACTGTTTTCAGAGCTCATTGTATCTATGCCTGCTGGTCGTGCCACAATGCACAATTTTTACGCGCTCTACTTCATAAATTAAATAGCAGCCGAGTGACACGAGCGCGTGTGCGTGTATGGGAAATTATGCTACACACACACACAGAGGGCCATTGTCTTTCGCGGTTGTTAGAAAACAAAACGTCAAGAAAAGTAATTCATTGCACAAAAAAGTAGACAAACTTGCCACAAGATGAGACGATGTGACTAGACGAGAACCCCATAGCCCACTCGCTGAGTATTGTGTAAGAATGTTAACACAGCCGCACACATTCAAGTGCAATTTCAATAAGTAGATGCGCGCTTTAAGTTTTGGTTACACGGAAAAAATGTGAAATTTTAGCCAGACAAAAAACCGTTGTTTATTAATTTATTAATTATGCACCATTTCTGTTAAATTCTTCTGCTCTTTTGGCTTTAATTATTTACACAAGTGTCAAATATGAAACACGTTTAAATGCTTCTGACACGGCTGCAATTTTTCACATTCCGCACATTTTGCTGCTATATTTATTACATTTTAAATCACACTTAATATTTCAGTTTGTCGCTGGGCATTAACAATTTGCATTTTTATAACATTTTCTGCTGCTCAATATTTATTATGACAATTTTTTTATGTGACATTCTGACGCAGTACCTGAGAGAGAGAGAGAAAGTGTCCTTTGTCTGTGCTTATATTTTAATCAATGAACACGCGCAAGAATATTAATAAAATCAACAACAACAGCAACTGCGGCAAAACTGTTGTTTAAAGCATATTATAATAATTTCATTATCTTTTTTTTAATCACAAAGTAAATTAATTTTTAAGTGAAAAATTTAATATTAACTCAATGGTTAAATACTAAAGAATTTCTGATCAATTGGGAACAAAAGGATATCAAACTATGTACAAAACCTGTAAGCCATATTAATGAAAGTTTCTTTCACTTCGTCATAAGCTGGTTTATAATACTACACAGAGAGAAAAGCTCAACCAAGCATAAGTAGCCCTCTAGATGTGAATCTGCAAAAGTATACAATGGCTAAATGTGCTGTCGCTTCATTTCAAACGTTACGTGCATAAGGTACCTGGTTCCATTCCCAGTCAAGCCCGAACCAATTTTTCTGTGTTTTTCTAAAAAAACTTAAATGAAACTATTCAGTTAGGGTTGGGTCGTAGAAGCGATGTTTCTGATTCCTATTGAATAAATGGGTAGAGGGAGAAGCAGAAGGAGTCTTGCCCCCCAATCAAAGAAAGGTATCACCCCGTTCCCTAGTCCACCCAAATGTGAGAAATCGGCTCAAACCTGGTCCAAATTAAATTTTTTTTTCATTTGAGTTTCAAATGTTCTTCAAAACGGAACCATATCAACTTAAATCAAGTACTTTAAAATGGAACAATATCAACACAATTTGAAATTTTGTGTTCAAAAAATTTTCTTGAAGTGAGAACATTGTACTACAAATGAAAAAACCCATTCATCCAATGTTTTTGTTAAGGTTTGTGGTCGTTTTGGGTTGTAATACGCTATATTCCATTTCGATCAAGTTAACTCAAAAATTCTGATTCATGGCTTTTATGTTTCTCTATTTTTGTCCTTATAATTTCTTTTTGAATCTTATTTTAGACTTCCTAAGTTTTGGCTTTCATTTAAAAATAATGCCAAGTTTTTATACCCTTGCAAATGTTTTCAAATATCTAAGTTTAAGAACGCTGGCTTCAAAATCAAAAACTTTTCGGATTTCGACCAATTTTCGTGAATCTTTTTTAAAATATAGGTATAAAAATAACAGACGTCGAGTTTAAAAACGATAACAAAAACTGATAACAAATAGGGGGAGAGTGGGGGGTTGTGATCATAGTTTTGTTTTTCGAACATAACTTCAAAAATCAATAATTTTTCGTTCTGTAAATTTTGTATTTTTAGGTAACAGATGCACAAAACTTTCCTCATCACTACTTTTTAAAAATAAAATTTTATTTCATATTGAAAAAAAAGTGATTTTTTGACATTTCGAAAATTTGTGGGGGTTTTGAGCCACCCATCTAAAAGTTCAAAATTCGTGTTTTTAAGCCATTATTCTTTATTAAATGAAAAAAATGTACAATTTTTCTCATATTCTGAATTAAAAAGTATCAATGAAGAGTGAAAATTGATTGACGGCATCAGGCTTGTTTTCTTTTATATACGAGCACTTTTTGCTTTTGGCTGTTCTTTTGTTTGCCTTTTTTTAAATTTTTTTAACTTCTTTGGAGAGTTCTTCCTCTGTTTTATTGCGCGTCATTGCAATATTCTCTTTGAAAGTCAAATCCGACTTTTTTTCAAAGTGGCTCACAACCCCCCATATCTCATTTTTTTTGGTGACGTCACATAACCAAAAAGAAATTGTTACAAAAAAAAATCATATTTCTATCAAAAAGGCAATTGACCAAAGATATTTCCCTCAAACTTACTTTTGTCATTACGAAAAAAATGTTGTATAATATTCACAAGTCAAAAATGAAAAAAAAAACTCTCTTTTTTGAAAAAAAAGTGGAGTTCTGCTTCACGAACTTAAAGAAGGTATAGACTGATAGGTTGCTTGCCAAAAGTTAGGTAATAAGAAGGGTGACACATGACATAAACAAAAAGTTTAAATTTATTTTCTTTTGTGGGCCAATATTCAGTGGCTCCCAACCCCCAGCGGCTTAGAACTCCCCTACAGTTCTTACCACTAAGACTCATTTTCTGACCGATCGGTGCTATTGCAAGTGTAATATATGGTCAGCCGATTTTGACCACAATTTTCAGATCTGTATGAAAGCATATAATATTTATAAGAGAGCTGGAGAAATATCGATGGTAACATCGATGTATCGATGATTTTTTTTTCACAATCTATGTTTTTCCAACCCAACAAAAACAAGAAACGACCACGCTATTTTCTTATAAAATTTACTTTGCGTCCATAGGAAAGGTAAGGTGACCAATTTGCAGATCTGTTCATATACAATATGCAAATATCCAAAAAAATGTGATTGGACCAAACCCTATTACGTATGCATATCCAATGTCAGAAATCCTTACCTCATAGAAAGGTGCCACTTTGCAAATTTCTGGGAGAAAATTTGCCACTATTTTAATAAATCTCCCACTAATATGCGAAAAGAAGCGAAACACAAAAAATGGGAAGTGAACTTAAGTCTGTCCAATCTGGCTGAGATCACTAAAAGAAGTGGATTAAAAATATTTATGTATTCCGGCAACGTTCGTAGCTTCTGAAAGAACATTCAGTAAAGCTGGACAGACCCTATCGGACCTTAAAGCCAAAGAATTAAGAGCGTTTAATGATTCTTTATAAAAATTTAAATTTTAATTTTAATAATTTTAAAAATACTTAAAAAGAAATATTTGATCTAGAACCCTAGAAGGGACATTGGTCTTATGAAATATATTTATATATCTCTATAAATATAAAAGAGAGTTTCCTGACTGATTGATTCACTGACTGACTGACTGACTGATTGGTAATCATCGCACAGCCTAAACGGCAAGCTGAAATTTGGACAGGAGTTTCTGTCAGTGGTGAAAGTGCGTATTAAAACGGGGTTTTGGAAAATTCCACCCGGAAAAGTCAGAAAAGCGTCAGAAAAGTTTGTATGGGGAAAATGTTATTTTTAATCCGATTGACGTGAAACTTGGTTTGTAAGCATAGTGTGCGAAATAATTCGACACGTGTTTTCCTGATTTTGGAAAATCCGCCCTCGAAGAAAATGGCCGGAAAATTCTGCATGCAAAAACTATTTTTCATCCGATTGGGTTGAAACTCGGTTTGTAAGGATAGGATACGAAATAGTTTGAAGTGTAATTTTCCGAAGTTGGAAAATTTGACCTCACGGTCGGAAAATTGACGGAAAATTCTACATGCAAAATAACTAATTTTCATCCGATTGACTTGAAACTTGGTTTGTAAGATCAAAATGAGAATTCATTTTTGTTTTCGTTTTCCGATGTTGGAAATAACACCGGGATGCCCACTGGGAAGTGAATGGGATGTGGGTGGTAAGTTGTTTTGGAAGTGGGTAGAAAGTGGGTGATAAATGGTTGTGAAGTGGGTGGAGAGTGGTGAGAAGTGGGAGGGATATGGGAGGGATGTGGGTGGGATGTGGGTGGTATGCAGAGGGGAAGTGGGTGGGATGTAGGTGGAAGGTGGATGGGATGAGTCGGGATGTGGGTGGGATGTGGAAGGGATAAGAAAGGGATGTGAGCGGAAAGTGGATGGAATGTGGGCGGGAAGTGGGTGGTACGTTAGTGGGAACTGGGGGGATGTGGGAGGGATGGGGGTGGGAGTTAGAGGGAAAACCCATAATCAAAGTTCGATTTCTGGGTTCTACGGGGTATTATTATATTTAACATTGTTTGGTTCTATACTGTTGAAGGCGCAGCGCTGCACGTCGGGTTGTTTGCTAGTATTATATATATAATAGGATGGCACGCCAAAGTTCGCCAATAATAAATCTGGAACACTTATAATTTAATGTTCATTGAATAGAATAAAGAACTTATTTTGGATGAATTTTAAGCAATGAGCAACAGCGAACGCACGACTCTAGACACACTTCAATCCACGCTTGGCTGACGCAATCTGACTCAATTCTCAAAGCGAACTATTTCTCTTCTTTTCTCAGTTAATGGGACAGTGTTGCATGATAGACATATCGATAGTTAATATATCGAATAATAGCTCCTTCCGTTTCTGGTGGTTTTTCCAGATCCTACATATTTTCTCTATTTATTTTCAATTTAATCTCAAGCAAGAAAGTGCTTTAGTAAGCTAATTTTTACCATGGAACAATACACGCCACGCGAGCGCTCTGAAATAGTTGAAATTTACATTCAACAGAACAAGTCAATTGTGAAAACTCAACGTGCTTTTAAAAAATTTCACATTTTCATTTCACATTGAATGGGACCGTAAATAAGCAAAATTGCCGTATTTACGCCACTGAAAATCCTCAGGAGATTCAAGAAGTGCCTCTTCATGACGAAAAAGTCACAGTTTGGTGCGGCGTTAGTGCGAAAACGGTCATTGGGCCGTTTTTCTTCCAAAATGAAAATGGCCATGCTGTTACCATCAACCAGGAGCGTTATCGCGACATGATGACCAATTTTGTGATGCCAATTATTCGTCGAAAGCGTATGAGGCAGTTCTGGTTTCAACAAGACGGCGCTCCACCGCACACAAGTCGCATAACAATCGATTTTCTGAAGAAATTGTTTCCGGGCCGTTTGATGTCGAAAAGTGGTGATTTGGACTGGCCACCGCGTTCGCCCGATTTGACGCCGCCTGACTTCTTCTTGTGGGGATATTTGAAGTCAAAGGTTTACGTTAACAAGCCAAGGACCGTAGAAGAGCTCAAGGACAACATTCGTGAAGAAATAGCCGCTATTCCGGCCGAAATGTTGGCGAAATCGATGGAAAATGCTGCAAAAAGGGCACAATACGCCATCAACGCCAGAGGCGGCCATTTGAAGATATCATATTCAAAAATTGATGTAAACAAATCTACTTGGAACAAATTAAATGATTAAGATTGCCAACCATCAAATTTTTATTTTTTTCTTTGATTTTTAAAAAAAAAAAACATTTTTTCAAAAAGTTGATTTTGGAAACGTTAAGTAAAATAATAATTTGACATCACCAGAGGGATAAGAAAAAAAAACCGAACTACGACGAGTTGTCAGCCAATTTCCTTGATAAACATAAATCACAAATTATTAATGCTCAACATGTTGCCGAGGTAATGCTCAATTTCCCTAACCAGCTGCTGCTGCATCATCCTCATCAACTCAACCGCGTGTCATCCCAACAACTTCTTGCCTTGCCACCTAATTAGTTTGGACCAAATTTACGCTCAGTTTAAGCACATTAAACGTTTTGCCAATTTATTGAGACTAGAAATTAGCATTTTTGGTGGGGAAAAAGTTGGCACAAAGTTCGAACTTTTTTGGGGGATGGCAAATGAAATGCAAAAATTATGAAGTGGAAGTAGTAAGCACTAAATGCCAAATGTGTGCGCGTGTGTGGGCAAAAGTTTTGATTAAGTGTGTGGCTGATAAAGGGAGACTCATTAGTGGTCAAGGGGCCATCATCCATATGGTAATCAACTGGAATTTGATTTATTTGGGTCTTGTTACACCGCAGTTGTCACATTTTTCTGCAGTTCATTCAGACAATTGACATGACCACTGACACGTGTAATCCATGGCACGCTCTTTTAACAATACGGACAAATATGTACTATATATATGTATACTTTGACAAAAACTTGACTAGACGTAGAGTCGAGTTTCATGATGCAGCAGCCGCGAGATGCCTGGACTTGGTTTGGCATTGTCATGCCAAATTCTTGCCACATCACGTCGCGTCACCGAAACGCAAACCCAAATACGAGTACAGATTACAGAGAAAGCACACAGTGGGTGGACACACAAAAGCATGAAATATGACTAGGATATGACGACCATGCTCAACTATTCCTCTAGATAGTTGATTATGGTGGTTGGGAGCCAAGTGGGGCGGGGGGTTGGAGTTAGAATTATAGTTCTGCTGTCAGTTCAGCACATGGCAAATATTTTCTTAAAATTGGTTTGACATGTCGCAAAAAAAAGAAAAGTTGAAATTGAAAAGCAACTTTAAGCTGATAAATTATATAGAGAACAGTATTTTGGCATGCAAAGGAAATCAGATTACAGGCCACGAAATAGTTTATTTTTTGTTTTGAAGCAAAAAATTGTAATAAAAATTGATGCAGAAGAAAACCCAGAAAACGGAGTAAGCAAAGGGGCGTGGCTTGACCATTAAATACAACATTTACATCTTCTTTAATTTCAAGCAGGTTTGAATTTAAAATAAAAAAGTTATTGCGCAACATCTCTGCAACTTGCACTGCATGGATTGGCATGCAAAATGGCTTATATCTCCAATCGGAAAAGGTTTCTTATACTTTGTTTATTCAATATTGTCTTTACCTTTTGGTGAAGTCAAATCTAATAGCACACCCGGCGATTTTTTAAAGTCAAGCTAATCTTTGAAAATTAGGAAAAGAAATAAATGTTTTTAACAAAAAATTGTTGGTTTAAATATCCTTTAAAAATATTTAACTTCGTATTAGAACAGCAACTGCCTTTGAGCAAAATAACATTTTTAGATCAGAGCTTAAATTTATTTTGCCATATGACTCGAAGGACATTTAAGCTGGCTTCAACTGAATAAAAAGTATAAATGAAAGATGAAGCCACAATAAAATTCATTAAATTTTATTCTAACGGAATAACGGGCCGAACTGCAAGGGCTGCCAGGGCCATCGGTGGACTTAATTAATATTCTGCACCACTTTTGAATCGAACTTAAGCTGATTCCGATCCGCCTTTCTGATTGTGATTGAATAGGCTTCGAAAACCCTGTTCTTTATTTGACACACATCTGTTGATGATCTCTTTTGTGCCCAGTGCTGAATCGAACTTCCAAACGGATAGTCACTGCATCAAAAACTATAACTTAAATGTATGTATGTGCGCCACTGATGTGAGACCACCAAGTTACTTCATTGTAGTTTGACAACATACTGCTTTTTTGTTCCAGCTGTTTTATTTTTATCCAGCGACAACGTCCTGCAACCATTAACGTATGCGAACGAGTGACAAACTTGACTGAGCCAGCGAATTGCAATGCGGTTGTCTCTGCAATTGTCAAATTTCCAACTGCTGCACACAGACACGCACCCGGATGGATAGTAGGATGGAAGGATGGATGAATGGGTGAATTGATGTGCTAAGTCAAATGGATAATTATGGGCACTGTCAGTGCAGTGAAAGCAGAGATGATGTAAACTGTCCAACGTAGAGGAGAACCTGTCATTGCAAAACTGACAGAGTCTGTGGAAGACTGCTGATGTTTGACAGAGCTTATGCTCTATTAGGCGTTCAGCCAACAAACAAAAATTAAGGTAAAACTGCATTAAATTATGGTTTTTGAATGATTACTTCTTGATGGAAGTAAAAGAGTTATTCGTTGGAATGTTAAAAAAAGATTCGTTTTGTATAATTTTGTACTTGATACAAGTATTTTCGTACAACGTTTGTACTTGATTAAAGCAGTGGGCGTAATTATTATAAATTCTAACTGAGTGACTTATGAAATTTTGTAATTTTGCTCTTATAATAATGTTTACACAACTCGGGCTTTAATGATTATTGTCTGAGAGAAAAAAATCTTTCGTTAAGTCATTTGGACATTCTGGAAATGGCCAAAAGCATATTAGAGGCATCGAAAGCCAAAGAAGATTGGAGAAGTCCATCTTTTAATGTTGATTTAACAGTTTACATAAAATAAAATACATAAGTAGCTGATCAAGTAAAATGATGCCGATCAGTCGTGGAAGAAACTTAAGGCTAAATCATTCAACAAGTTATGGAAATAACTATGGCCTGCCTGCCTCTTCATCAACACAGACAGATGACTTATCTTCTGTTGTTTTGGCTATTGATACAGGATTAGAAGACTACACGATAAGTGATGTTGAACAGCATATGAATTTGGACAGAGAGTCGCTGACTAATGAGGAACTTATGAAGATTAGGGAACACGAGGTCGCTTATACTCATAAGGGCAATGCTAAAAAGCAAAGTGGCGATTCCATTTCTATTGAATTTATAGAACAATTTCTTGCTCAGGTTGATAAACTACTACACCGAAAAAAATGCGGGCAAAATTTTAAGCCTAAAAAGAATGAATTTTAAGTACATCAGAGAAAAATATCATTTTCTAAAATCGTAACCAAATGGTCATGATTTTGGTCTGTTTTTTCCGTTCATAAAACATGAACGGAAGTCATGAAATGCGAAAAAGTGTTCATGAAAATATAAATATTTTAAATGTTTGGTTATTCCGGCTCAAGGTCTACCGTCCCATCCAAGGAATGAAAAACGGTGGATTCTTTGTTCCCAATATATTTCAAGCCCACATCGGGGTCCGTCTTCAGGGGGGTTAAACAACATTGAACAGAAATAAATAACAAGATTTTAGCCAACGAAAAGTGAACAACATTCGAACCAGTACATACATTGACACAGGAAACAACAAGTGCTCGCCTCGGAGTTTGATGAAATACTAATTAATCCTAATGTTTGTTTTGGTCAAGTAAGTGTCTATATATGTGTGCGCAGTTCTCTGTGTCCGATTGAAAGTTCAGCCTAATATTTGTTGGTGTATTAATTATATACAACATCTCCAGAGTAAATCGCTTGTTGTAGTTACGCTCTTGCTGTAGAATACTTGTGGCATCAAAAAAAAGTGATGTTTTTTGTGTGTTAATCTCGTTTCGTCTTTTGATATCAGACCTGTGTCCAGATATTCTCGTCTTAAGTTTTGATTTTGTCGTTAACACATATATTGTCACATATGTTGGTCCCGTCTCCAGCGCATGATATTTGATATATTAGACTATTCTTGTCCATTTTTGCAACCTGACTCTTCATATTGCTAAATATTGCGATTTGATCCCTGTCGTATAGGTCAGCTTTGGCTAGTCTTTCCGAGTACTGGGGAATATATGTCACTGATTTATATGTTTGGGTTGTTGAGCTCGTGTTGTTGTGGATTCTTTACCGATACATTTGATGATGGACTTAATGATATTGTGGGGAAAGTCATTCTTGGTCAGTATATTTTTAATTTTGACTAAATTCTCAGTGTGGAAAATGTTATCGCTGGTATCTAGTATTCGCTTAGCAATATTTTATGCTGTGTTGATTACCATGTTTTTTGGATGTTTAGAATAGTTATTTAAAATCCGTCCTGATGCTGTAGGATTTTGATACCAGTTAACTTTTAGCGTGTTGTCAATCCTGTTAAGCACTTCATTTTTAAGCATTAATTTTTTAATTTGATTTAGTTGCTGCCTCGCGCGTGAGCTGGATGGTAGTGTGAGTTAAAATGACGTCGTCCGTTCAGTCTCTTCGTGGTCCTGAGTTAAAGTCCCAGACTAGGTGAAGCAAGAAAATTTTTCATATTAATAATTTTAATAAAATTTAGCTTCAGCTTAGAAAAGGTTGTGGTTGTTGGAACGCGGAGGGTGTGGTTGGTCGTCCCTTCCTTCCTTCCCAGCCCTTCCCGAGTAGGGTGGTTACGGTGGAGGAGGAGACTTCTCCACATTCACCTAACTATGGTTAATATTTTTTTCTTGTATCTGGCGGCAAAGCGTGACCATAATGTTCTTGAAACGAATGTTTCACATAATGTTTATAAGACAAGCCCTAACCGTTCATGTGTGAGAACAAAATGTTCATAGCATAATGCGAACGAATGTTCATGAATATCGAAAAAGCGTGCTTAGCAGACTATCGTCAACAAAAGCTCATGATTTCATTACAACTCGAACGGATATTGTTATCTGTGTACGAGCGAGCCTAAGTCAATCCGAGTCGGGATTGCTTTATGCCGGATCGTACTACAGGCAAGTGAGAGAGGGAAAAAACTGAGAGCAATTGCCGATTTACGGTCTGTGCTTCTCTCATCGCTTTTCGTTCTGCCGTTAGCTGTCAATAGCGCTTGAGTAACGCTTCGCTGAGTTGGCTCATATTTGCAATTTAAGCCGAAATGGCTGATGAGAAATTTGTGAAAACAACCCACTACACCAGGTAGTTGTGAGTTCTGCAGGTAAGTGAAAGTGTTCACATATATGTATGCATGTCTGCACAAAGCCGCGACGGCTCCGCAACAATTTAATATTTATCTATATTTGCCAGATTTAGCTGCTGTGCTCTACATACATTAATAACAGCTGCTATGTTCTCCAACAAATAACGGAAAAACTGATGTTAGAAATATTCACATATATGAATAGGTTCTTTAAAATGAAAATGTTTTGTAAATTTACGAAAAATTTTTAATTCTTTAAATAAATATATATATATAGGTAGGATGGAAAAACCAAGAAGAGCTATTATCGATTAATAACTACGATATGTCTATCACGCAAATGGTCGTTCTAAAAAGAGAAGAACAAGTTCGCTCTGGATGGGGATTGCGTAGAAGGAGGAAGAAGTGTGTCTAGAGTCGTGCGTTCGTAGTTGCTCGTTGCTTAAAATCACTAATATTTTCTAAGTTCATATTATCATAAACATTAAACTACAGGTCAAGATTTATTATTGGCGAGCATTGCGTGCCATCCACATATATTTTATATAAACATATGCGTACGTATATATTAGAGTGTCCCAAAACATAAGGTACAATTTTTTTTTTCGCGAAATCAAATACGCTTTCCTTCTATTTTTATTCCATTTGACCTCATTAACTCACAAATTAAATATAATTGAGATTGGACAACGATAACCCGTGCCGAATTGATGCCAAAATTCTTATATGGAAATTTGTACTGACTTACTACACAGTACAACACTATAAGACACTTAAATTTTGATAAAAGGGTCCCCTCTAAGCATCACCTTATACCCAATTTATCAATTGAAGCTTCGTTTCGCGTTTTTTGGGTACTTTTGTACTTGCAACACACAACGAAAACAAATCTCAAAAATTCAGCAAATGTGGACAGGGTCATGGGGAACGCAATATAGAAAATTCACTTCAATCGTGCAATCGGTTAAGGTACATCCAGAAGAAGGTAAATCTTAATTCTTGAATATTTTTAAAAGAATATTAATAAAAACGGTAAAAAGTTATACAACAATGGTTTATTTAAAAACCGTCAGTTGATACTTGATGTATTTTCTTATTATTATAAATATACTTGTTTGTCTGAGAGTCGCTCATTTGACTACTCCACCCACCTTCCCCGTTCGTCACGAGATAGTGGATCTTCCGTCAATGAGGGCGGCTCTACAGACTATTTTAGAAAAAATAAAAAATAATAAAATAAAAACTTAAAAATCTTCGTTTACAATTTGTCTCCGATATTTTGTGGTTTCTGCTAAAAAGGATGCTAGGGTGCACCAATTTTCTCCATTTAAAATTCTTTGTAGTTCAAACTCGGTTAAAGTGATGCGATGGAAGTGCTGATATCGCACCCCTTTAAGGATAGGACAAGTACTGCAGGTTTTATCCAAGTCCCTTCTGTATGGCCTAAAGTTTAATGCAATCATTTCGCATCTCGCTTTAAAAAATATTGCTAAGAGTTTGTACCTAGGCTATCTTGAAAATAGTTTGATTGACCCAGGTTGTGAGTAAGCTTTTTATATAAGGACCTTTCGGTGCTCTGTCTAGCTCGGCTTATAAAGAGTTCACGCTCATCTTCACAAAGCCTTTTTATGACTTCAGCTTGTGTATGACGCCATCCTTCTATGCTGTCCCAGTCAAAGTTAAGCCCGCAGTTGTTTGAAATGATGGTCCAGTCATCAAAAAACTGACTTTTCTCAAAAAGCAGTCAACTGCATTATTTGCTTAGGCATTCTTATCTCCGGCATGTTCATGACCTTGGATACATAGTTGAAATGCAGTTGCAGTGTATACGTATACAGAGTTGGTGAAAAAAAACCCTAGTATATATGCATCAGAAAGAATTTATTTTAGGAGTCAAATAAATCCCGAACATCGGTTACAGATCAATCTCGGCCTTTCTAGAATGCTATCTCGAAAGGAACAAAATTGAGTTCGAAAAGAAGGATTAGTTTATGATCGGCAAAGCAAAAAGCGGGAACAAATGTTGATTCCTGACGGACACTTCGGGATCAACCCATTACTAATCCAGTTTTGATGAGTTGATCACAAATGGATCATTTTTTGGGTTCAGTGAAAAGACATTAGCTCTGCTGTTTTGCCCTACAAACAACAAAATCAGCAAACTTAAGACGCTTATTTTTAAATTTTTAACTCACAGAACTTAACTTTATTGAAATCCATATATTCAAATTAACATTTAATGCTTGAAGTTGGTCTATCTCTATTTTATTTTTTAATTTTTTTGTATAGGATTATTTTAATATCTGAAACTATATAGTTAGAAAAATGTGATGAGAAATTTAAGAAAAACTTTGCAACGAATATCCAAGTAGAACCTTACTGGTTCAATTCTTTTATTATTATTATTTTATTCGGCTCTTCTAATGAAATGATTAATTGTATTAAAAACTTTAAATTCAACATTATATACCGCCGCTGGTTTTCAAATGTGTCTAAATGTCCTTTTGTAAGCTAACTGCCTTAAATTCTATACCTTATTTCACAACCTGCCTCTATGGTTGCTCAATGGCCACATTTCTGTCATTTGTAACTGGATAAAACGGGTCATTAAGTTAACTATTGATTTATGACCTCCGTTCATTTAAGACCTGTGGAACTTGTCCGGCTGGTATTATGGTCCACAAGATTTGGCTGTTTAAGTACGAACTATACGCATCGTAACCACTTCCATTGCCTGCACCTTGATTATAATTACTCTTATTGAGATGTACAAAAAGTGCAAGTGCAGCAATGATTTTTATGAAAGACCAGAAAAAACTCTTTAAAAATTGTTCTCTGAATGAATTTCACGCCCAGGTGCTAACATGAGCGTGCCTCCACATAAATCGCACACCAATTGTTTCCTTATCAACTTAAAGGAATCTTTCAACATCTCATCGGTTAGTTCTCCATCGACAAATGTTCCAAAAATTTGCGTAGGCATTTGGTATGGCATTGGGATGGTGCTGCTGTTGTTGGCGGTGGTTTTGCGTACCATTGAGAATGGCCGAGCAAATTGAAAGCTCAATCATGTTGCAGCAGCTGTTCGTGCGAAATGGCCAAATGCTGATGTGTGTTCTCGGTCCTCACCCCTGCTTGTGGGCTTGCTGTTTGGTTTTGTGCGCTGATGGCAACCAAAACACATACACGGGCCGAGCACAAATTATGTAAATGTCATTAATCCTTATGGTACACAATAGTTTAACGGTTCAACGCTTTATTGTCACGTCCCTCAACTGCCAAATGACAACGGACTGGACCACGTGCTGAGGCAACTTTCGCTGACCCCGGCACATACTACAAGTTTCTCTGTGTGTTAATTGCGAAATTTCTCAGAGGGACGCTGACATATTACATCATGAAATACGTGCTTCAGTTGTTTTGCTGATGTTTCTATCTGGATAAATTGACGTTTTAAAGTAATTACTTTAAAAAGCAACCGAACCGAAAAAACCCCAATCGATAGCTTAAGGAAATTATTAGTTCTGTTAGTTATTAATTCTGAATTCTAAATTGGGTTCCTAATATTTTTAGTCTAATTTCTACAACTTCTAAAATAACATATACATATCGATTCCAGCGATCAGTTCGCAGTCTGAATGTGATTGGAAAATATGTTGAGTAACTCCTGTCCTGACTCCCTGGCATCCCTGATTTTTCATAGAATCGTTATGGATGCGACTCTAATCCCGTCAGACTATGCAAATTTCTGAACATCTGCTTGAAACTCAACCCATTTAGCACTTTGAAGATTACGTTTAAGCACAAATTGAATTTGTATTAGGCCCTCCAGGGCCAGAACCAGTAACGAGCAACGTGAAACGAGAGAAACAAGTTGAAAATTCACATTTGGAATCTACTTACTTTCTGTTTGCTGTTTCTCCACTTGGCTGGAACTCTTGCCACTTGAGTACATTGCTTTTTGCCAGCCGATTAACAACAGAAAAAAGGGGCAACAGCCACTAGCAACAGCTTTCAGCAACAGCTAAAAACTAAAGACGTTGCAACATTTTGTTGTCGGCAGGCTGCATATTGAGTTTCTAGCCAACCTATTGCATCTGGTTGGCATCTTGTGGTTTGGTTGCCATAACAATTGACTTTCATTTTATCACTTTTGCCGTAAGCTCAAAATTGAATTGATTTTGCATTTTTCATTTTTCAGTTTTTAGTTTGTTAACCTAGTTTACGGGCAAAAAGTTGGTGGTGGCAAAACTTAACAACAGGAAGCAGCTGATAGCACACACACACACACACACACACACACAGCGCGTTATCAAACTGCCAACAAACAGTTTTGAATTACAGCGGAAGGTGGCAGGTTCAAACCATAAACATACGAACGAGCAAAAGAGTTAGACATATAAATGGAGAGCGGGAGAGGGGCAAAAACTTGCAACTTATGCCTGCACTTTGCACATTTTCATTATAAATATTTTGCATGTTTTTGAGTTTAGAAAGGAGCAAAAACAAGAATGGCAAAAAATAATGACAGGCCTTTGCCAGTTTGGTGTGTTTGTGGCGGCAGGAAATTGTGCGGCGGAATTCAGTAAATTCCAAGCTGGAAAATTATCCTGCAAAGGAGCAGAAGAAAGGAGAAAAGGGCAATGAGACAGATATGGAATGGCCCGATCCTAAGATGCCCTGTGAAAGTCATTAAGGTGACATTAAAAGTATTTCAAAATTAATTTGAGCAAGTCAATTAAACCCTATTGTAATATACCCTGAAGCAAACAGAAAATGGCCAACTCTTCGTTTCTGCTAAAGCAGCATTCTCATCGAATCCTAGCAGATCATTGATATTTACTTTATATGATGCCTCTTGCATAAACTCGTTAAATTAGTTTAGTCTGTTTAAAAAACGTAAACGTAAAGAAGCTTCGCTAGAGACATTCCGGAATAATTTCCTTTATCGGATTTCCCTAGCCAGAGCCCCTGGGGCCGAACACTTTCGGCAATTCAAACTCATACAAGCCGACTGCTTGCCGAAGATTTGCCTAACCGAATGTGAGTGCTCTTTCGGGCAAGACTGACAAACAAAAAAAAAAGGTGTGAGTGTCGTGAACACTCACGATTCTTTGATATGAAACATGATGCAAAATTTAAATGCTGTTTAGGGGCTGTTCAAGGGCTGTTTGGAAAGTCTCAAGTCACAGTTAAGTCACTGTCACGTCACTTTTAAGTCACTGTTTAGTCACTGTCACTGTCAAGTCACTGTTTAGACATTGTCAAGACACTGTTAAGTTACTGTCAAGTCAGTGTTAAGTCACTGTCAAGTCACTGTTACGTCACTATCAAATCACTGTTTAGTCACTGACAAGTCACTGCTTAGTCAATGTCAAGTCATTGCTTAGCCACTGTTGACTAACTGTCCAGTTACTGTTTAGTCACCAACAAGTCACTATTTAGCCACTGTCAAGTCACTGTTTAGTCACTATTAAATCACTTTAAAGTCACTGTTTAGTGACTGTCAAGTCACTGTCAAGTCACTGTAAAGTCACTGCATTGCCACTGTCAAGTCATTGTTTAGTCACTGTCAAGACACCGTTATGTCACTGTAAAGTCACAGTTTAGACATTGTTAAGACACTTTTAGCAGTTAATGTCAAGTCAGTGTTAAGTCACTGTTTAGTCACTGTTAAGTCACTTTTTAGTCATTGTTAAGTAACTGTCAAGTCACTGTTTAGTCACAGTCAAGTCACCTTTGTGATATCTCCACTTTTCCCCCAGTTTCCGTCCTCTTTCCGCCCATTTTCAGTCCTCTCCCCCTGGGACACTCCGATAAAACAACAACACAAAATATGCTGACGTCAGCGTCACGTGACGCTGAAATAAAATTTTACTCCTACTAAAATCTTCCGTACCGAAATTAAAGATGTTTCACATCAAAAATATGGCATTTTTGTTTTGAAGGCCAAATCAAAACTTATATTTTTCTGTGATTCCTCTTAGTTTGTCCGTCTTAATATCACCCGATTCGATATGTAAATATTGGCTGAGCAATTTTTCCAACTATTATGTCTTAGTGCAAAGCAGATGATACATTTTCACATTAGCTGTCCTTTTTTCATGAGGAACCCTGGAAGTGCCACTTTGCCTTCAACTTTGAGCGGCGTTTCAAATTGAGTCTCTATGTTAATTCTTCTATGGATACATTTTGTTGTTATTGTATCATACTACAGAGTAGTCGTGCTTCCACCTAATCCTGTTTATATAGGAGAGCCAAAACACCACAGAGTTGAAATCCGACTGTACATCCGTCTGTCCGTCGGTCCGTCCGTATGAACAAACAGATCTCAGAGATGGTAAGAGATAGTGGCTTGACATGTATGGGACATACACTTCTTATACTTGCAGACAGATCAAGTTTATTTTCAATTTTTGTCACGCTCCTTCCCGCCCCCGCAATTCGGTAAAAACATCATATCTTACACAGTATTGTGGATAGATGGCTTGTACCTTCTAGAGATAGTTAGTAATTGTTGATGTGTATGATTTTCCGAATAAATCCCTGATAAAGATCGGATGAGCGGTTTTCAAGTTATGATCAAAAAAGACCAATGGCAGCTGTACTAAGGGTGATTTTTTAGCTTATCTTTTTGGCAACACTGGTTTAAACAGCTCACGCACGTTTCGTGTTTTGTTTCACTGTCAAACATCTTCAGTTTGGTCTATAATTTAACCATGTATCGTCTTACAAACGAACAACGCTTGCAAATTATTGAATTTTATTATCAAAATGCGTGCTCTTTTAAGAAAGTTCATCGCGCGCTTCTTCCATTTTATGGTCAGTTTAATCGACCCACTAAAGCGGCTATTCGGTCTATTGCAACTAAATTTCGCACCAAATTTACATTTTTGGACATTAAACCACCAACACGCTTACGTAGAGTGCGAACTGAAGAAAATATCGCAGCTGTATCGGCCAGTGTTAATGATGACCATCAATTATCGATTTGTCGCCGTTCGCAGCAATTGGGCCTCTGTTACTCAACAACGTCGAAAATTTGCGGAAGGATTTAGGTGTGAAGCCTTTCAAAATACAGCTGGTGCAAGAATTGAAGCCGAACGACCTACCGCAACGTAGAATTTTTGGTGAATGGGCTCTTGGAAAGTTGGCCGAAGATCCACTTTTTTACCGAAAAATTGTGTTCAGCGACGAAGCTCATTTTTGGGTAAGCAGAATCGTCGATTTTGAAGTGAATATCAGCCAGAAGCATTGCAAAAGCTACCAATGCATCCAGAAAAAGTCACAGTTTGGTGCGGTTTATGGGATGGTGGCATCATTGGACCGTACTTCTTCAAAGATGATGCGAATCGTAACGTAACTGTGGATGGTGAGCGCTACCGTGAGATGATATCCAACTTTTTTTTTGCCCAAAATGCAAGAGCTTGACTTGCATGACATGTGGTTTCAACAAGACGGTGCCATGCCACGCGCAACTAATGGACTTATTGAGAGGCG